>OU696697.1:58652552-58922552 GCA_916050605.2 Platycheirus albimanus | reverse complement strand
CTACTACTACTACTACTACTACTACTACTACTACTACTACTACTACTACTACTACTACTACTACTACTACTACTACTACTACTACTACTACTACTACTACTACTACTACTACTACTACTACTACTACTACTACTACTACTACTACTACTACTACTACTACTACTACTACTACTACTACTACTACTACTACTACTACTACTACTACTACTACTACTACTACTACTACTACTACTACTACTACTACTACTACTACTACTACTACTACTACTACTACTACTACTACTACTACTACTACTACTACTACTACTACTACTACTACTATAAGGAACTCAGTCCTTCTAAACTCCTAGTCTTTTTTCATTTGAATTGAATTTTAAAAGCTCTAAGACTTCTTCTTTTTTTCAATTCAGTTTTTATTCAATTCATTCCTTAATCTTAATTAACAGCTAGACCAAAAACCTTAAAAACTAGCTTAAATATCTACTTAGCATAACTTACTGGCCCTATGCGGGCGCTCTAAATTATCCCATAACCATTATTCTATTGCCTTTCGGCTTAAAACTAACTTATTTTAAGGAATTCATGCATATATTTATTTATTTTGAGAAAATATAAAAAAAAAACTCAAATTAAGGATCTTTTTTATCTTTTATATAAAACTTAACACTACCCTAGTACCTAAATTAAACCTACTTAAAACTACTTTAAACCTACTTAAAACTACTTAAAACTGGAACAGCCACAGTAGCGGTTTTGTGTTTTTGTTATTTTTTTTGCGTTTTTCGTGTTTTTTTTGTTTGTTTGTTTTTTTATTTTTTTTTTGTGCCACCATGTCTGTCCCCCTAAAAAACTACCTTAAACCTATGTAAGCTGACCAAGGCGATAACGTTGACCAACTTTAAGAAACTCGAGTTTCGTCGCTCATCCACCAAAAGTGCCGAGCTTGTTTAATTATATCCCGACGGTCCCGATTGGACACAGGCCTACTGAACCGAAGGCGCTCTGCTCCGTCTCCTGCGGCCACGCCTCGGTCGTACAGGAGTCGCCGATCCACAGTCTTACGGCCGACGTGGTAGATTAACGGAACTGCCAACCTATCCTGTATCAGCCCTCGACTATCTAAAAAGAGGAAAGCCTCAGGTGGAATGAAGCCGCTTAAACGTGCATTTTCAAAGTATTCATCATTTGGGTAGTAAGCCACAAAGATGAGTCCATTAGAAGAGGTCATAGCTCTCGCAACATGACCAGGAATAAGCTTCAACAAGAAGTTATCTATCCTGTTTATGTTAGCCCCATTGTATAGGACCTCGTTGGAATAGTAGTGTTTGCACTCGGACTCTGGTGTTCTGTGTAATCCAAGGCAGGTCCTAAGACACTGCCTCTCAAACACCCGAATCTTTTCCATTTGAGATGGGGCAACGTTGAACCACACAGAGCACCCATAGGCAATCATCGACCGGATGAGGGCCATGTATCAAATCACCTTCACGCTGCTATCAAGACGGCTGCTATAAAACAGCCGTTTTGTCAGGGCTAAAGCTCCCTTGGCTCTGGACAGAGCAGCATCTATATGTCGATTGAAATACAGATACTGATCCAACAAGATGCCAAGGTACTTTACCACACTTTTACTCGCCAATGGATGCCCACTTGGTCCAACGATCACTAGATTTCTCCAGTTCTTTCTCGTATCCCTAGGAGCCCTTGACAATGGGGTTCTTAACAATATAGTTTCCCATTTCTGGGAATTGATTTTCAATTTCCAGTCATCGCAATATTGTTGAATCTTGTCGAAGTCACGCTGCAAGAGATTTCTTATGACCTCGACTTTTGGAGCCGTTCTGTACGCTACAAGGTCATCGGCATACGCAATCGCATGAGCAAGACAACCTTTTCAGATCGCTGGTGTAAATACTAAAGAGTATCGGTGAGTTCACCGCTCCTTGCTGTAGACCATTTCTTATATCAAATGTTGTGGTAGAAGTTACAGTGCCAATTTTGACAACAAACATTCTACCATTAAGCATGTCATAAAGAATGTATAACAATGGTTTACTTATGCCAAGTCTGGTCAGCTTCAGATAAAGACCCTCTAACCAAACGGTGTCGAAGGCCTTTTCCAAATCAATCAAAACGGGACCCGTGCATTGATTCTTAGCTTTGTTCCATTGGATATCAGAGACTAGCTTAGACGCAGCATGAATGGTGTCATGTCCCGCCTTAAAGCCAAACTGATTATCTGGAATAATATTTTTGTCCTCTGCCCACTTGGTCAGAGCTCTATTAAGAACTTTTTCGAATACCTTACTGATACTCGGAAGAAGACTTATCGACCGGAGATTTGCCGGATTGGAGCTATCCTTTCCCTTTTTCGGGAGAGGATGAACCACAGCTGTTTTCCAACGCACCGGATAATATGCATTATTCAGTGCATTGTTAAACAGTGTGGTGTAAATGTCTACTGCTTCCTTAGGGAGATGTCGCAGTACAACGTTGGGTATACCATCGACTCCTGCTGACTTCTTTTTCTCTAATGATTCGAAGATGAGCTGGAGCTCTACCTTCGATACAAGCAGGGAACTGGGCCCATTTAGCTCGGCGACAGTGGCGTTTGCCAAATTGTCTTCATAAAACCTGGTGAAACCAGTGTTCTCAGATCGCCCTTGCGTAATGCTGTTTCGAAGGTAGAAATGGTGCACCAGAGCTCTTTTCTCTAGGTCGTGATTTGGGCGAATGCCAGCATTCACCTTATACACTTGCTAAAAAGCAGCCCCTACTGCTTCCACCTTCTCTTGAGGATCTTCAATTATAAAGAAGTCGTCATCAAGGACGGCTTTCCCTGGATCTATACCTGTGATGGTAAGTACGTCTTCGTTGTCCGTATTTCTCGGAAGCTTAAAGCAAGGAAGATCGTTTTGATCATTCCTCCTAAAGATTTTATTAATTTGGGGAAACATACTTGGGTCGCTAGAATTAACGGCCCGCATCTTGTTATCCCAAAACAAATTAATAGATAATCTGTAGTTCTGCTTAATAAGCAGATTGAGGTTTTTCACCGACGACTTCAGTGTCCTAATTTCCGGGTCGTTTCTGTCAGTAAACCGTCTGTATAAGAGTTTGAGCCTTGTAAGCAGTCTACTTTTGTGTTTGTGTAGTGCGTCTATTGTAGCGTTCCTGTATTTTCCAGTTGCGTCTTGTTCTTTTTATCGTGGGATTGTCCTGTCCATCGTTCGTTGTATTGTCTCCTCCATTTGACTAAGGTATCTGTCGATTTCAACGTTCGTTAGATTCCTGTCATTTGGTGGCGAAATGTCGTTTGAAACAAGTTAACTCGATAAGGCGTTGGAAAAGCGTGGCCAACGCGTCTTACTGAAATTGTAAGACTGCCGAGACACATACTCCTCCAACTCCACAAGCTCGTTCGGAATCCGTATTACGGCGGCGAGGCCGCAGTGGTCACTGTCGTACTCCACCGTCCGCAAACAGTTTCTTGTTTGACCCACAGCGTCAGTAATTGTCAGTCTTGAGTCTAACAGAAGTAGATCCAGAAAACCACCGCTTCTTGGAAACGATGGTCTATCAGTAGCAAATATGTCGATCCTATACTCAACGTTGTATCGACCCATCCAATTGAAAAGATGGTATCCTCTAGGATTTTGAATTTGATTTCCCCAATTTTCATGTTTGGCATTCAGATCTCCCGCCATGAGATAATAATTTTCCTCCGAGTTGAGGCGAAGACATTCGAAAAGTTTTTCGAGGTCTGATATAAAATTAGCAGGCTGAGGTGCTTCTGGTGCGTACGCCGAGATCACGTACATTCACTTCCCCTGTTGGAGAGGAATGCAAATGATGCAGGCTTCTAGCAACACGAATCTTCGCACTTCATTATTATAAATTACCTTATAACTAATGCCTTTTCGTATGAAGATTGCGACCCCACCCCCACGCGTATAGTTGGGTCGATCTCTTCTTACGATATTGTAATTGTTATGAGTCAGTTTGTGTTTCTGGTTTAGTTTGGTTTCGCTAGCCAAGAACACATCAGGACTTTGGTCTTTTAGCAAATGAAACAGATTTGCTCTGCGTTCGGTCCTGATCAGTGAATTTACATTCACATTTAATATCTTAAGGGGTCTCTCAAACAGCGCGCCTTTAACCTTTATGCGCTTGTACGGGCAAAAAAGAGTAGAGGAAATCCACCCTTTCTGCCTGATCTCGGATCTGTTTTTGGACGTCGGCAATCATACCTGCAATGGTATGCAACGCCTTCATGACATCTTTCTGCACCGTTGGAGCTGTAGGCACTGGGGCCTGTGGAGCTACCTTTGGTGCAGGTTGTACCGTACTTCTTTTTCTCCCCGTCGTCATTTGGGCGAAGGAGATCTGGTCTATTGGGCAACTAACCTCAACTTTTTTATTTCCGGCTTTCTTTGCTTTTTTTAGCTCCTGGTACTTCGGGCATCCCAGATAACTTGCAGGGTGCCCGGAGCCCTTGCATAGAGCACATTTAAGCTGGGCCCTGTCTTCGGCCCTAATTTCCCCGAGTTTTGCACTCTCCCTTTTTGTGGCCTTCTGCGCATTTCACGCAAACAGGATCCATATTACAGTTTCCTGCTGCGTGGTGAGGGCCTTGACAATTGGTGCATCGAGGCACGTCGTCTTTATTATTTAATTTTTCCCAGCGTACAATCTGGTAGTTTAGCACGGTTATCTTGCTTAGACTACTCAGCTTGCTTTGGGGCGGGAGCTGAACTAAGAATATTGGGAGACTTCGTTTCTCCCGTCTTGACCTCACTGTGGTGAACGGCTTGACCCTGATAAACTAGAGGTCATCGCTCGCCACTCTACGGAGCTAATCTAAGAGTCCCTCCGGTCCCGTAGAGGAATCAATACCCTTAAATACCATAGTTTGGAACTTTTCGTCCTTAGGGGTGAAAGTATAGTACTCTGTGGATGGTTTTTTTAATAATTCTTTAATTTCTTTGTGATCTTTTAAATTGAAGCACTGAATTGCGTGCTTCAGATCACTATTTCTTTGTACAGTAAATCGATCGCTTATGGCCAACTTACATAAGTTTATGGTGTCCTTTATATCCATCTTGTACGTGTTTATTGGTGGCACCTTTTCTTTCTTTTGTTTGAACTGTGGCTGCTGCTGTTGACTCTGCTGCTGTTGTCTCTGCGGCTGTTGTCTCCGCTGCTGTTGTATCTGCTGCTGTTGGCTTTGCTGTTGTTGTTGTTGTTGTTGTTGTTGTTGTTGTTGTTGTTGTTGTTGTTGTTGTTGTTGTTGTTGTTGTTGTTGTTGTTGTTGTTGTTGTTGTTGTTGTTGTTGTTGTTGTTGTTGTTGTTGTTGTTGTTGTTGTTGTTGTTGTTGTTGTTGTTGTTGTTGTTGTTGTTGTTGTTGTTGTTGTTGTTGTTGTTGTTGTTGTTGTTGTTGTTGTTGTTGTTGTTGTTGTTGTTGTTGTTGTTGTTGTTGTTGTTGTTGTTGTTGTTGTTGTTGTTGTTGTTGTTGTTGTTGTTGTTGTTGTTGTTGTTGTTGTTGTTGTTGTTGTTGTTGTTGTTGTTGTTGTTGTTGTTGTTGTTGTTGTTGTTGTTGTTGTTGTTGTTGTTGTTGTTGTTGTTGTTGTTGTTGTTGTTGTTGTTGTTGTTGTTGTTGTTGTTGTTGTTGTTGTTGTTGTTGTTGTTGTTGTTGTTGTTGTTGTTGTTGTTGTTGTTGTTGTTGTTGTTGTTGTTGTTGTTGTTGTTGTTGTTGTTGTTGTTGTTGTTGTTGTTGTTGTTGTTGTTGTTGTTGTTGTTGTTGTTGTTGTTGTTGTTGTTGTTGTTGTTGTTGTTGTTGTTGTTGTTGTTGTTGTTGTTGTTGTTGTTGTTGTTGTTGTTGTTGTTGTTGTTGTTGTTGTTGTTGTTGTTGTTGTTGTTGTTGTTGTTGTTGTTGTTGTTGTTGTTGTTGTTGTTGTTGTTGTTGTTGTTGTTGTTGTTGTTGTTGTTGTTGTTGTTGTTGTTGTTGTTGTTGTTGTTGTTGTTGTTGTTGTTGTTGTTGTTGTTGTTGTTGTTGTTGTTGTTGTTGTTGTTGTTGTTGTTGTTGTTGTTGTTGTTGTTGTTGTTGTTGTTGTTGTTGTTGTTGTTGTTGTTGTTGTTGTTGTTGTTGTTGTTGTTGTTGTTGTTGTTGTTGTTGTTGTTGTTGTTGTTGTTGTTGTTGTTGTTGTTGTTGTTGTTGTTGTTGTTGTTGTTGTTGTTGTTGTTGTTGTTGTTGTTGTTGTTGTTGTTGTTGTTGTTGTTGTTGTTGTTGTTGTTGTTGTTGTTGTTGTTGTTGTTGTTGTTGTTGTTGTTGTTGTTGTTGTTGTTGTTGTTGTTGTTGTTGTTGTTGTTGTTGTTGTTGTTGTTGTTGTTGTTGTTGTTGTTGTTGTTGTTGTTGTTGTTGTTGTTGTTGTTGTTGTTGTTGTTGTTGTTGTTGTTGTTGTTGTTGTTGTTGTTGTTGTTGTTGTTGTTGTTGTTGTTGTTGTTGTTGTTGTTGTTGTTGTTGTTGTTGTTGTTGTTGTTGTTGTTGTTGTTGTTGTTGTTGTTGTTGTTGTTGTTGTTGTTGTTGTTGTTGTTGTTGTTGTTGTTGTTGTTGTTGTTGTTGTTGTTGTTGTTGTTGTTGTTGTTGTTGTTGTTGTTGTTGTTGTTGTTGTTGTTGTTGTTGTTGTTGTTGTTGTTGTTGTTGTTGTTGTTGTTGTTGTTGTTGTTGTTGTTGTTGTTGTTGTTGTTGTTGTTGTTGTTGTTGTTGTTGTTGTTGTTGTTGTTGTTGTTGTTGTTGTTGTTGTTGTTGTTGTTGTTGTTGTTGTTGTTGTTGTTGTTGTTGTTGTTGTTGTTGTTGTTGTTGTTGTTGTTGTTGTTGTTGTTGTTGTTGTTGTTGTTGTTGTTGTTGTTGTTGTTGTTGTTGTTGTTGTTGTTGTTGTTGTTGTTGTTGTTGTTGTTGTTGTTGTTGTTGTTGTTGTTGTTGTTGTTGTTGTTGTTGTTGTTGTTGTTGTTGTTGTTGTTGTTGTTGTTGTTGTTGTTGTTGTTGTTGTTGTTGTTGTTGTTGTTGTTGTTGTTGTTGTTGTTGTTGTTGTTGTTGTTGTTGTTGTTGTTGTTGTTGTTGTTGTTGTTGTTGTTGTTGTTGTTGTTGTTGTTGTTGTTGTTGTTGTTGTTGTTGTTGTTGTTGTTGTTGTTGTTGTTGTTGTTGTTGTTGTTGTTGTTGTTGTTGTTGTTGTTGTTGTTGTTGTTGTTGTTGTTGTTGTTGTTGTTGTTGTTGTTGTTGTTGTTGTTGTTGTTGTTGTTGTTGTTGTTGTTGTTGTTGTTGTTGTTGTTGTTGTTGTTGTTGTTGTTGTTGTTGTTGTTGTTGTTGTTGTTGTTGTTGTTGTTGTTGTTGTTGTTGTTGTTGTTGTTGTTGTTGTTGTTGTTGTTGTTGTTGTTGTTGTTGTTGTTGTTGTTGTTGTTGTTGTTGTTGTTGTTGTTGTTGTTGTTGTTGTTGTTGTTGTTGTTGTTGTTGTTGTTGTTGTTGTTGTTGTTGTTGTTGTTGTTGTTGTTGTTGTTGTTGTTGTTGTTGTTGTTGTTGTTGTTGTTGTTGTTGTTGTTGTTGTGGTTGTTGTATTTGTTCTTGTTCTTGTTGCTGCTGTGGGTGATTAGGTCGCAGTTGTTGTTGTTGCTGCAGCTGTTGCTGCTGTGGTTGTTGTTGCTGCAGTGGCTGTGGTGGTTGTAGCTGCACTGCTTTTTGGGCAGCTTTTTGAGCATGCTGCTTTTTTGGCTTTGCAGCTGCAGGCGCTGCTTCATTTTGCGCTACAGTTTGCTGCTCCTGTAACGTCTTTTGCAAATCTAGAGCTTTTTGTCGCCCTTGCGCTCTTCGGGCATCTTGTTTAGCTTTGAGCTCAAGCACCATGTTCGTGAGAAGGTCGATTTTAGCTGTTAAAGCCGCAATCACCTCGTCCTCATTTTCGGGCACTTGTTGCATGTCTGCTGGTGCTGGTGGAGTTAAATCCACCAGATCACTGCAATTGCTGACATAATGACCCTCTCCTCCGCCTGATACGTAAGAAATATCTCCAGGGACATTTTCCGTATCGAGATCTCCTGCTGCGCCGTCTTCGTAATCGTCGTCGTCGTCGTCTTCTATGGAGCCCACTCCAGCTATCAGCTTCGCTGGATTGGAGGCATGGTTTCGTTGAGCCACATTTGGTGTTGACTTTAGTTTGCGCCGTCTTAATCTCTTCCTTATTGTCACCAATTGTAAGGCGACCTCTTTGTCCAATGCTGAATTGTGTCGTGTAGATCCACCAACATTTTTATTTAATTTTACTGCTGCTGCTGCTGCGCTTCTTGTTTTTCCTAATGTTGTTGCTAGGCCAGATGGCCCAGCTACATAAGGATTAGTTGTTTTTGGGACCGTTGTCCCCGCTAGATTTGTTGGTGCATTGACGTCAGCACCAACATCCGATGCCTCAGCCAACTGCTCCATAATCCAGCTATGCTATTGTTGCCGTTTGCGGTGTTTTTCCCAATAATTTAATAAAAAAAACACCTTGATGTTGGTCCAGGCCGGGATCGAACCCGGTACCCTCTGTCTTGGAGTCGGCCACTCTACTCACTAGGCTAACTCACCACTTATAAATTTCCGATTAAAAGCCGAACTTGATCACTTCCGATACTATTTAAAATCTGCTAAGGAAAAGTCGCCAACGATGTGCACTCTTCCGCAGTTGATGACACGCGATCTATGAAGACTTCTTCTTCTTATCTTATGATGGCGCCACTAGAGTGTTGTTCTCCTAGGCCTTACTTATTATGCCCCTCCAGCCGGCTCGATCTCTAGCCTGCCGTCTCCAATTTCGCACTTCAAGTTTTCGGAGGTCTCCCTCTACCTGGTCGCTCCATCGGAGATGAGGTCTACCTTGGCTTCTGATTCCCTCTGGTTTGGCGTTGAAGACTTTACGAGCTGGAGCGTCGATGTACATTCGCTCTACTTGGCCCAACCATTTTAGTCGCTGAATTGGAATTTTTCTGACTAGGTGTATGTCGCTGTACAACACGTATAGTTCGTCGTTATATCTTCTTCGCCAAATGTTGTCTTCTCGGTTTGCGCAGACAGGACCATAAATCGTACGCAGAACTTTTCTTTCGAAGACTTCAAGTGACTTTTCATCCGAATGGGAGATAGTCCATGCCTCTGCACAATATATCAGGACCGGGATGATGAGTTTTTTGTATAGTGTCTCCTTGGTTCTTCTCGATATGGCTTTATTCCTCAACTGCTTATTCAGCCCAAAAGACAGCGATTAGCAAGAGGTATTCTGCGTCTGATTTCAGCAATGAGATTAGCAAGAGGTATTCTGCGTCTGATTTCAGCAATGATGTTGGGGCCTGTGCTTACAGCAGTACCCAGGTAGACAAATTCATTGACTACCTCGAAGTTATACCTATCAATGGTCACGTTCTGACCAAGTCGGTGGTGAAATTGGACTTTTGTTGATGAAAGCATATACTTCTTGTTCTCGTTTATTTTCAGTCCCATTCTGCTTGCTGCTGACTCCATGGTAGTGAAGTCATCGGATACTGCTAGTTTTGTTCTTCCTATCACGTCAATGTCGTCTGCAAACCCAAGTAATTGTGTCAATTTATTAAAGATAATGACCGATGTGCTGGCATGGGTGTTCCGTATGACATTTTCCAGCACAATGTTAAAACAGCTGCATGACAGTGCGTCTTCTTGTCTTAGCCCTCTGGTGGTTTGGAAGGCTTCATTAGAGTCTCTACCAACTTGGACGGAACAGCAAGCATTTTCCAACGTCATCCAGATAAGGCGTATCAGTTTAGCAGGGATTCTTAAATTGGACATGACACGATATAATTCATCTCTATCAACACTGTCGTAGGCTACTTAAAAATCGACAAACAGGTGGTGGGTATCGATGTTATATTCTTGAGTTTTCTCCAGGATCTGGCGTAATGTGAAGATTTGGTCGGTCGTCGATTTTCCAGGTCTGAAGCCGCATTGGTTCGGCTTGAGACGTTCACACAAAACGCTGGACAGGATCTTATAGGCGATGTTTAAAAGACTTATGCCTCTATAGTTGGCGCAGAGTAGGCGTTCTCCTTTTTTGTGGATCGGGGAGATGGCACTGAGATTCCACTCTTCGGGCATTCTTTCCTCCGACCATATTTTGCAGATGAGTTGGTGTATGCTCCTTACCATGTAATTTCCAGCGTGCTTGAAAAGTTCCACTTGTAGACCATCGCATCCAGCTGCTTTGTTCATATTTAGTCTGGTGATGGCTACTTTAATTTCATTTTCCATGGGCGGATGTAGTTCATGGCCTTCATCTAGATTAACTGGTATTAGTTGGTCTTGGGCGGGATCTTGGCTATCATCGCCAACAACTGGGTAAAGTAGTCTCTCCAGATGCCTTACATCGCCTGCGTTTCCACTATGTTGTTCCCGTCCTGATCTTTGCAGGGCCCAGGGCGGCTTGTGAAACCTGATGTAGACTGTTTTACTCTTCTGTAGAGGTTTCGCACCTGTTTTCTGTAGAAACATCTCTGCATCTCCCCGACTTCGCGCTATTGGTGTTCTTTTTTCTTCCTCCTAAGTAGGCGTTTATCATCCTTTCTTCGCTCAACATAGAGATTTCTGGATGCTCTAGTATCTCTCTGGAGCCACGACTTGTATGCCTCCGTTTTGGCTTTGTTTGCCTGAGCACATTCGGAGTCGAACCAGGGGTTTCTGGGGGGAGGATGTGAGAAGCCCAATACCTCTGACGCAGCACTTTGTATGGCTTGTTGACATAGCTGCCATTGGTCTTCCGGGTTCATTTCATCAGTCGGAGGATTTCTCGCAAGGTCAAGGGATACGCAGTCGGCATAGGCAGCGGCGTGGCGGTCTCTTCCGATTGAAGTCGTCCAACATTGAATTTCCTGGGCGAAGTTGGTGTGCACCTAAGAGCTTCCATACAAATCCATACTGTAAGCTATGCACCGACTAGGTAGTGGTCCGAGTCGATGTTTGCTCCTCGGAATGTACGGATATTCAGAATGCTGGAGGAATGCCTTCCGTCAATCGCGGCATAGTCGATTTGGTTGCAGGTTCGACTATCTTAGGATCGCCATGTGCCTTTGTGGATGTTGGGACGTGGGAATCGTGTGCTGCTCAGCACCATGTTCTTTCCCGCTGCAAAATTGATGAGCCTGAGTCCGTTACCGGAAGTGGTGTCGTGCATGCTGTGTTTTCCGATCGTCATACTAAAAATGTCCTCCTTCCCAATTTTGGCATTAGCCTCCCAAGAGGATTTTAATGTCATGTTTTGGGCACTGCTCATATGTTTTGGCGAGGAGCTCTTAGAAACTTACTTTGGTAGCGTATTCCATGTGCAAATACCTAAATCGTGTCCGTTTTTCGTTTGCGGGGAGGGAGTGGTTCGTCAACATTATCGGTTTTATCATCCGAGGCATTTATTGCATTTTTCATCACATCTTTTCTCTTTCATGACCGGCGTGTTAGGCCTGTGGATGACGTGTAGATCATGTCGGTGGTTAGATCTCCAGAGCGTATCTTTAATCCTGCTCCTAGTTCCTGTAAAGAGAACTCAGGTATCTACATTATATGGATCCGATGGATCCAACGTCGTAAGTTCATCTTTCGGCTATGCAGCAGCCACCGCTTGGAGGTGACGACTAAGACTAAACAACAAAAATAGCTTTAAAAAAATAAATACCCTTCATACAATAAACTTCAAAATAACTTTAAAATAAATTTACATCTTCTAGACAATGAAACAAAAAACAAACAAAATATAATAAGATACTTCAAAACCTTTAAGTAAGCAATGATAAATAATATTATTAACGAACATCAAGATGGTGGAAGTCCACATTAAAGCAAATCTGGAGCCAGGGAGATCAATTTATGACGGCAATTCATGACGGCTGCAATGTCAGCTCTTAAAGCCAAGCCTATGTCCTCGACAACTGGTTCCTTAAACAATTTCGAAATCCTTGGCGGCGATATTTGATCGTGTATGGCAAGCAACTTGCTATATCGATACTCTGGGTGATACCTATGTATGTATGTACATAGTTTATGTATGTATATGTGTTTGGTCCCGAATTTGACAAGCACTGAGTAATTTATTTCAGTATTGAAATTTAGGTTGAGTTTCAAAAGTGCACCTTCGGCTAATGGAACCTCTTTTTCTATTTTACAAAAACTGGTTTTGGCGATTTGCTGTTTTTTTTCAGATTTTATTTCTATGATGACTACTTTTGCGCAGCTTATGCTTCCAATTTATTTTTTCAGGTGTTTCTGTATAGACGTTACCTGTAACGTGTTTCGGATCATCTACTTTAACTGATGGGAATGTTCGGGGCGTCCATATTGATTATCTTAGAATCCAAATAAATTTACTTGCTCAGTTTCAGGCATAATGAAACTGTCTTTATTTGATGAATTATTTGGAACGTTTAACTCGGTTACAGTTTCCATTTCAGATAAAGATGCTGTTTCATCTAAGGGTAGTAATTTATGCGATGTATGCGGAGGAAAGAAAGCATACCAATTCCGTTTTACCGACAAAATATGATGGCTTGAGGTCTGATATGAGATGTATGATTATCGAGCAATAAGAGTATTGGGGTTTCCTTGAAGCTGTTACTTTATTATTTTAAATTAGCCAAACATTTATAAATATTTCACTTTTCATTCAACCGCTGTCTGAGAGTAGGCCAATAGATCGTGTAACAGAACCCGTCACGAAATGAGGTTTCATCCGCTTTCGTGAAAACACATAGACAGACGGGTTATGATATCCTATGGCATTGATAATACCAACCATTGTGACTAGGCTGCCTCTTTCTGAGGATGCAACTTGAGAAACTATTCTCTTCCCCTTTTCAGCAATTACCTATAGAAATTATGAATGTTTGTTTAAAATTTCTTCGAGAAATACAAATTGTCCTACCTTTTGAGTATCAAGTACGGTTGTTAAACCAGTCTCATCCAAATTGTAATTTTTTTCGAGACCAAATTTATATTGCTCGTACATTCGCTCGTACAGTCGCTTGAGATTTTGAAAAAAAAGTTCCACTGGTGCTTTTTTAAAGCCATAAAGACGTGCGTACATATTTTCTGGCTTGCGTAAGCTAAGAGAACTATTTCGTCTCATAAAACCCGCAAGCAAAGCTTTTCCAGCTAGCTTATTAACATTCCATCAATTTGGGTATGAATGTAATTTTGTTAATTTTCACGTATTGGAGAACTAATTGTTTAGCCAATCATATGTCAACCCAAAATGTAAGTTTGAGCATTTCTTAGAATATTCCACGCGTTTGCTTTCGCGAGCTGTTTTTAGAATTTGTTTATGCGAATATTGCGTACTAAGTCGGTCATCAATTTGTTTTCCTTTTACCTACGATTGGATTAATACCAAATTTCTTTGCGAAACTGCTTACAAATTCTTTTTACTTGCGATTATAGGGATATACTACAAAATTCGTAAAAAAATGAAATAATTGTTTAGCGAATTCATATGTCAATGCAAAATGTAATTTTGAGCATTTCTTAAAATATTCCACGAGCTTGCTTTCGCGAGCTGTTTTTAGAATTTGCTTATGCGAATGTTTTGTACTAAGTCGGTCATCAATTTGTTTTCCTTTTACCTACGATTGGATATACCAAATTTCTTTGCGGAACTGTTTACAAATTCTTTTTACTTGCGATTATAGGTATATTCTAAAAAATTCGTAAAAAAAAAATTTTTTTGGGCAACCAAACATAACATTACGATGATAGAGAAGCCGAAAAAAGTAGGTCAGACAATTCTGTCTGTTTGTCAGTATGTCTGTCTGCCTGCCTAAATGGCTGGACCGATATGCTTCAAACTTGGAACATAGTATTATTATGGCGACCTACAGAGGAGTTTTCGGAATAAGCATTCTAGCTCTAAAACTAACGGTAGGTTCCTGCCATACGATTTTTAGTGAAATGAAATTTCCTCGTAAGCCACTTGACGGATTTCGATGAAATTTTTAATGTAAAAGCTTTTTTATAAACGATACTATTTCTTAAATTTTTCAAAAAAGTTTTTTTTGATTTAAAATAAAGTTAATTTCTTTTCAAAAATTTTAGTTTTTTCAAAAACCCTTTGTTCACAATTTTTAAAATTTTTGTTTTCTGAAAACAACTATAAATTGCTAGATGTTGGCGTACTCCAAAAAAAATTGGAATATGTTTTCGAAAAGTTTTGCAAAAAAAACGGTTTTTTGCAACACAGATAAATTAAAAAGATATAGGTATAGGTAATACGAGATATAACAACTATTATTATAAATTGAAAATACAACGCCTACTACAATAGTTACTTTTAATTCCTACAACTTACTCTTCATGGATTTCCTATTCATTCAAATAGTTTTTATATGTCCGCCTTGTCTTCCCCCAAAAACTAAACGTAAACGTAACAACATATGTCGCTTCTCGTTTCTTAGCATGCTATGTAAAAAGAAATCGCAATAAATATATTAATAATTCCTTCTCATGTCATGTCAGCATTGTTTTCTAAAGTTTTTAATAGGAACCAATCAAATGGTCAAGCTAATGTCAATAAAAATTGATGCTTCAACATGTGTATATATTTAGTATAGTAATTGCAAGGAATTTTTAAAATTATACCTTTTCTCTTTCTTCTTACTCTTCTAATGGCATTTTAATGACAATGTATGCATAATATTATATCACAGCTAACCAACATAATTTCACCAATATAAATTAAGCTCATCTATTTTTTAATCGTGCAGCTATGTCATACCAGAGTTTGAAATGTTGTCGTGTTTATCTATATCACTTGAAATTGAATCTCTTGAAATTGTGTCTTCTGAAAAATAGTATTTTTAAACTATAGTCTTAGAGATTTCGTTAAAGACTCGAAAAAACTATATGAATTTTTATTAATCACTTAAAAACCAATAATTTAACCGTTTCTTGGAGAAAATGAAGTATACCCTCAGTCTTTTTTTACTTTTTTTTAAATTTAAAGAAATTTTTTTTCAAAATCGTTCGACCAGTTTTTTCACATCTAGCAGTTTAAAGTTGTTATCAGAAAACAAAAATTAAAAATATTGAACAAACCGTTTTTGAAAAACCCAAAAATTAAAAAGCAAATATAACTTTTTTAAAAAAACTCATAACAAGTTTTTTTTTGCAAAATTAAAGAATTAATATTATTTTGTTTATAAAAGATCTTTTACATTAAAAATATCATCGAAATTCGTTAATTGGCTTACGGGAAAATCTGATTTAAATAAAACCCTCCAATGGGAGGTACCGTTATAAGACTTTTTATGAAAAATCTGTTCCAACCAAAACATAAAGTTTACTCAAAAAATAAGTACTATTTAGAAAGTTTTATCAACATCGTAGGAGCCCTTTTTGAGATAAATGAGTTTTTCATAAAAATCATATGGCAGGTACCTAACCTACCGTTAGTTTTGGAACTAGAATGCTAATTCCAAAAACCCCTCTGAAGGACATCATAATAATACTATGTAACAAGTTTGAAGCGAATCAGTCTAGCCGTTTAAGCTGTAGGTACCGATACAGACAGACGGACAGACAGACGGACAGAATGGTCGGACCCACTTGTTAAGGCAAGTTATGGATTCGTGCAGAAAAAAAAAATTTGAGATTACAATCACACATGACATTACGATGATGGAGAAGTCGAAAAAAGTGGGTCTGGAAATTCCGTCCGTCTGTCTGTCTGTCTGTATGTCTGTTCGCGCCTCTGGAGGCTGAACGGGTGAGCCGATTTGCTTCAAATTTGGTATTTAGGATTTATTTGGCCGTCCCTCGGAACAAATTTTTTATTTTTGCTCTAGGACCAAAAATAACGGCACCTGCCATACAATCTTGAAGACAAAAATTGATTTTCTCAAAAACGGCTCAAACGATTTTTATAAAACTTTCAGAATGCTATTTTTGCAAGAAAATCTATCTTTTGGTTTGAAATTTTTTTTCAAAATTTGTCTAATAACGGTACCTCTTATAGAACCAGTATTTTCAAATCAAATTTTCTCGTAAACTATACATTCGATTTCAATAAAATTTTGGCCACAGGAAGTCATTCATAATTTTATTAATATGGCATTTCAAAAACTTTTTTTTTTTATTTCTTATAATTTTTTCAAAAAAAATTTTGGTTTTCGAAATATGTTGGAAACGGGTACATGGATTTTTTTTTAAATTATTTTTCAAATGTAAACTATAGATTGCCATATATTTGCGTACTCAAATAAATTTTAAAATATTTTTTGAAAAAGTTTTTCAAAAATAAACTTTTAAAAAAAAACTGGTCCAACGATTTTCAATATTTTTTTTTCCTAGATTGACGTATAGCTTATTACACTTTTTCCGTGGCACGAACACGATAGGGGGAAGGGGATAATTAAATTAGTTAAAATTATTAATTTACTCGATCTTTTTACTCGCGAGCAATTAAATTAAAAAAAGAATCAATTACAAATTTACGCGCACCGACGGCGACACAGACACGAAACGAATTGGCTGGTACCTTCTACCAATAGGCCACACACGAATAACGCGAAGAGAGGATGCAAACAAAAAAAAGTGCAATTACAGCTTGATAAAATAGCTGTCACCACGACTGCTCAGCTGGGGTGGGTTCGGTGGAAGAATTTTTTTGTTTCTTTTGATAAACTTGATTGATTCCGCAATCAAAATAGTTTATCAAAAGAAGGGAATATATATTTGCACAGTAGGGTGCAAAAGAAGTTAGGCGCCAGGAATTTTTTTTTTCTAAAACCGAATTAGAAAATTCCAAAACTAATTATAAAATTTAAGGAAGCGATGTTACAAATAAAAAGAAAGAGAGTTAAGTGTAAATGATTATTTTATTGTTTTGGGAAACCGTGGGACAGAAGATCCCTGGACTAAAACCCAAAAGTCTTTTCGAATAAAAAAAGTTAAACAATTTAAATATGGCCGTTTGGCTCAAGGCAAAATTTAACAAGCAATTTAAAAGACAAAAAAAAATAAAATGGGTTTTTAAAACAATTAAAGCGCGTCTCGACAATTATAATGGCAAACTCGTATACACGTTGAATATAAATATATATTTTAGAATTTCAAATATATATTTATATTCCTAATCAAACACAAACTACTTATCTTTGTTTACTGTCTGTCTCCTTTCTTCTATCTCCTTCAAAACTTTTCACGACTCGAATCCTAGTTATTTGTTCCCAAAAATCCTCGATCCAAATTTTAAAAATAAATATATCTCCTCCTCGATTTTTTTTTTCTCCTTCAAGATTTCTCGATATTTTTTTTCTTTCTAAGTGTTTGTATTCCCGCTTGTAAGTCTCTCACCAGAGTGCCTTCCAAGCTCATTTTCATCAACAACTTTCTTCCCTCGTCCATTCCAATCATTCACTCATACATACGACGCTACAACACAACCATTCGTTTCGAGATCATCGGTCACGGCTTTCTGGAAGCATGACGCTCTCCTAGAAAACAACCGTCGTGGGATCTAACGAAACATACTCATACGCACACAAACACGGTTTCAACAAGTTGTTGGATGTGTTTCCAAAACTTGCCAAAACGTACTCTCACGCACACCAACACAGTTTCGACAAGTTATTGGATGTGTTTCCAAAACTTGTCGAAACATTATGGACGAGTTCAGACTATTTCCCAACTAAAACTATTTTCGAGAAAAATTGAGAAGAATTAAAATTGAGGAGAAGTCTGCACTAGGCTTTTTCCTATTACCTACTCTACAACTATCGCGCGGGATTCGAAGCGTGAATTATTTAACAAACTATTTTCGAAGATACAGAGAGGAGCGTTACTTTAAACTCATTTTGAACATTCTACAAAACTATGATCTAACACGCGTTAAAAACCCATTTTGTACATTAAACAAATTAACGTTATTTTAAGTTAATGTTAAAATTACTTTACGTTAAAATGAAAAGATATTAAAATTAAAAGATAATTACAAAAGGTGTATAGTTGTTGTTGCTCAGTTTATGTAGGTAAGTAAGAGTCCACCTGACTCGTTACTTCTTCGGCTCATCCGCCGGCTCTCTTCTCGTTTTAGAACGTCGTACTCGAACACCTGCTTTTGTTGCTTTTGCAAAATAAGGCTAGGTACACCACTGGTTGATGAGACCATGGTTGCCCTCAACTTCGCCAATATTTTGCAGCCACAACGAGAAAAAGAAAAGGGAAAAAGAACGACCGAAGGGAAGTTTTTGTTGCGGTAAAATTTACCGTAACAAGCTTTGAAATTTTATTGCATACTTAGTTTTTCCGAGAAAACTCGTAAACAAATTAAAAAAATAAAAGAATTTTCGAAATCATTTAATTTTTTTTAATATCCATATATGCAGCCACTACGCAATTGCTTATCATAAGAGCAAGTTCGTGCGACCCAGTCGTGCATTTTATTTTCTTACGAATGCATAACTTGCCTTCTAGTACTTTTAATCGTAAAAAGAGTAAAAAGAGTAAAAGCTTGTTTTATTTTCATACATTTATGTACCTATTCTTATTGACTGAAGAAGGAGGATTTGACATTCTGTCAATCGCTCCTTCAAAACTATTGTCGAAACCTCCTTCCAGTCTACGTTTGGAAAAATTCTAAAAAACACTTGTAAAAGCACTCAGAAAGATTGTTTTTCTACCTATATAAGCCTTAGTCAAATACAGGTGCACCACAATATTGCAATTTAAGTATCAAAAGCTTAAAAATAAAGTAATTGCACTTGGATTACTTACGATCCGTACCTATGGGAGGTACCGTTATAAGCATTTTCCTGAAAAATCTATTCCAACCAAAACATGAAGTTTGCACAGAAAACATTAGCTATTCAGAAAGATTTATCAAAATCGTAGGGACCGTTTTTCAGAAAAATCAATTTTCTCCTACGAGAAACGACTGGGTCGTACGAACTTGTTCTGATGTGTTAAAATGGTCGTGGGGCTTGAGATTTTGTAAAAAAAAGTATTGAAAAAATTATAAACTATACATATTATATTTATATTGTAATCACTTAAAAATCAATACTTCAAACTTTTTTTTTGGGAAAAATTAAGTATACCATGAGTTTTCTTTTACTCTGTTAAATTTTAAGCAATTTTTTTTTTTCAAAATCGTTCGACCAGTTTATTTAAAAAAAAAAACGATTTTTTTTTAACTTTCGAAAATATATTCCAAATTTTTTTTGAGTATGTCAACATCAAGCAGTTTAAAGTTCTTGTCCGAAAACAAAAATTTTAAAAATTTTGGACAAACCGCTTTTGAAAAAACCAAACATTCAAAAAAAAAAAAATTTAACTTTAAAAACTCAAAAAATTTTTTTTTTGTAAAATTAAAGAAATAATATTATTTCCCTTATAAAACAGCTTTCACATTAAAATTTTCATCGAAATCCGTGAAGTGGTTTACAAGAAAACCGGTACCAACAAACTCTTCCTATGGGAGGTAACGTTATAAGACTTTTCTTGAAAAATCTGCTCCAACTAAAACCTAAAGTTAACTCAAAAAACACCAGAAAGTTTTATCAAAATCTTAGGAGCCACTTTTGAGATAAATGAGTTTTTCATAAAAAATCAAATGGCAGGTACCGTTATTTTTGGAGCTAGAATGCTAATTCCAAAAACCCCTTTGTAGGGCGTCATAATAATACTATGTACCAAGTTTGAAGCAAATCGATCCAGACAGACAGACATATGGACAGACAGACAGACAGACAGAATTGTCGGACCCACATTTTTAGGCTTCTCTATCATCGTAATGTAATGTTAAATTTTTTTTACGAATGCATAACTTGCCTTATAGAACCTATTATCGCAAGTACAAAATTATAGTGAAGATTTTTAAAATTGTAGGAAAATATCGATGTCTTAGTCCACAAATGTGTAAAGTGCTCAAAACATAATTTTACATGAGATGATTTATAAGATTTGGAGATCAATATATTGATTGATTGATATTGATGAAAACCAAAGTATAATAAATAAAGTCTATATTAAAATACAAAACATAAAAAAAAATATTTTGTTCGAAGATATTGATCTCCAAATCTTAAAAATCACCTCTGTAAAATTGAGCTCTTAACACAACATTTGTGCACTAAAAGCCCTACCGCTATCAAATAATATAATATGATAATCAATAAAAATTCTTAAAATTTTAAAAAAGAAGTCGAAAACATACAATTTTTCTTTGCGTGCATGTCGATAAGTGCTACATAATTTTGTTGATCTGTCAGTCAGTTTTCAATTATGGTATGAGTTGAAATTCCTGGAGGCGAGTGAGTCTATGGTTGGTTAGCTTTGCTAAGCCTTTGGACTGACTTTATTGATAATTGAAAATTTTTTGAGTTGGTTTTCTTAAAATGCGCGTTTTGCAAGACCTTGACTGGGCACTAGCATGTGTTTAAAGATTTGTACCTAAGTACATATTTCTCTATAGATTTCATATTACCGCCTCAATTATAGTTTGATATGCTTTTGTTACCAACATTGATTGTATGGGCTGGCAGCGTCAATCGTGATGTAAAGACATATTTCCAATACCAAAACTATGTACCTATGTCGCTGAGAGGCGTTTTCAAGTAGCTTTAAATTATAAAGGCAGCAGAATAATGTTTGAAGTGCCAACCTTTACTAACTTACAAGTAGCGTACGAAAGGTGTTGAAGAGGTTACATGATAGCGTTTCACCTTGTCTTACGCCTTTTCGACACTTAATGAGTTGGTGGTATCCTTATTACCTTGATGGAACAGCGTTAGTTTTTCATAGTCATCCTACAAAATCGAACGAGTTTAGCAGGGATCCCAAGAAAAGACATGGCTTTGTATCGAACTTTTTTAGGCGACTTTAAAATCGATAGAGGTGGTGAATATCGATCTGGAATTCCCAAGTCTTTTCTAAAACCTGTCGAAGTGTGAACATTTTGTTGGCGGTTGACTTTCTAGATTTGAAACCACATATTATATTATACTAGCTGAAAACCCGTCGAAAACGACGGTTATTTATGACGTCTACTTTTATTAAGGTTTAAAGGTGTCGGACAGTAATAAGGATGGTAACCATTGACTTTTCTTAAAAAAATAGATGAAATCACATCAACTCCCCCTGAGAAACAGATTTTTTTTTAAGGCGAAAATCTCAAAAGTCACTATGTAGTCCTCTAATTCCTACAATAGTAGTTTGAGATTTTAACGCCACTAAAAACACATTAAGCCAATCCTACTAAATGAGTTATCTATCTCGAAGATGGTTAAGTGCCAGTTGTACAGTAGCGGTTCAGCACTGAATCTCGTTTTCAACTTCTTAATTAGTTGGCCAACTTTATTTAATCCACCGAAATCGATGGGTTTACTCTTAAACCACACTTGAACCACCGTCTTAACATTAATTATCCAAACACGAACCTAGGTAAATCGTTTTTAAATTTTGATCCGAGGATAAACTACGATTGTACCTACAACTGGCCCTTAGTATATAACTATGTAGTCACTAAAAGTGTAAGACTTTGTGTAAGCCTACAATTATGTGCAATCAGCTGAATATTTCCTTTTAAACTATATTTTTGGTAAAACACATCTTTTTAATTAATTAATTAGGTAATCTACATATATACATACCTATATATAAAACTTTAAACGGAACGGAAAGGAATTTTATGAATTTTTCATGCTAAATATTGTTTAGTCTAGGAATGGTTCCAGTGAAGGTTTTATACCGATCGGATGGAAGACAAAAATAAAATACAATTTTGGTATTTTTTTTTTGATTTTTTCATAAATTTCTTAAAAAAAATAAAATGCAGGCTTTTAACATTTTTTTGTTACTATTTTTTTTTTTTTTTTTTGATTTCTTCATATATTTTTTAACGGTTTGAAACATCAGCGAAAATTCTGTAAGGGCCGATCGGGTCGAAGACAGACAAATGTAGGCTTTAACCAAAAATATTGTTTATCCGCTAGCATTGAGATGAAATAAATAAATAAATAAATTTTGTAACACTATAAATAAACTCTTTTTTGGGTGTAGTAACGCGCGCCGGGTACCGCTACTGCCTAATAAAAAACGTTGATTATTCAAACAAAAACAAATACGAAAATCAAATTATCTAAATTCTAAAGCAACGTTCCAAATAAAAACACACTTAAAATAAGATGTTCCAATAGACTCTTTGAATAACTTTTATTAAGACAGCATGAACACAATTTAATTGCAATTTGCTTGGTTTTCCAATAAAAACTAAAATTTTACACTGTTTTGAAAAGACACAGAAAAGTGTTGCTGCTGTGTTGAACAAGTCCATTTTCTATCATACGCATATCAGACAAATGTAGCTACCATCCGGCGGATGTCACTTTTTTCTATGTGCGTATGATACGGCATTATTATGGACATAATTGTATCGGGTTGTAAACTAGCTATCACACGGCAGATGTCGTGCTTTTTCTATGTGCATTGATGTGCATGTATATAAGCACAGCAAAAACATAGCTACTACTCACTAGGGGTCTCTGAAAATGAAAACATAGCACCATTCGATTCGATTCGAAAAAACATTGCATACAACCGGCTACTATTATATAGGGGATGATAGGGGCCAATCAGTTCACTTGTGATACGGGTTCAGACGTTCACACAAATGGCCGACAACATTTCAAAGGTGACATTTAAAAAATTATACCTCCGCAGTTTGCGCAGTTCAGAGTATCCACTTTCTTGTGGATAGGACACATAATGCTAATGTTCCATTTGTCAACCATATTTTCACAGTATCTATTTTCTTGTGGATAGGGCCCACGATGCTGAGGTCAAGCCAACTTTCATCCGACCACATTGTACATATGGGATGAAGGAGACTTTATAGGTATAGTGTTTACTATTAGAACAACGCTTTAGAAACCAAATATAAATGTTAAGCCAAGGAAAGCAATGCAAAATGAAAAATCCATAAGCTGAGATGATCAATTTTTACGATGACGATAGCATTTTACACACTTATAAACGACATCGCGAACTATAGATTACAACAGCCCAATATAAGATAAGTTTGGTTTATGATAGCAAACATTTGTGACACTCCCGAATGTACATATATTTTGTGCAAATGTTTCACAATCAGTCTCGAGAATCTATTGGGTGTTTCGTAAAGTAAAGCAATTCCGACTCTTGAATTCTACCACCGACGCGAAGAATGCCTTTGCAATCGAGAAAGGGAGATAACGATATAATCTTAGAATTAGTTTTCAACTTACTACCATTTTTTTAACGGAAAACTATCATATTGAAAGAATTGTATGATTTTTGTATTTGCACTCAAAACTTCGCTAACCCATAGCGAACCCTTTTGTCGTTGTCTTTCTCCTCTTCCTTTATGCGGGAATTTGACATGAAACGTAACATTAACATCATTGCAAACACGAGAACCGCCTTAAGGTAGGAAGAACTATTTGTGACGATAACAGATATATCGTTATAATTATTTATAGATGTAAATGCTTTGACCGAAACCTTCTGTTCTTCTAAATTTTAATAAAAAATTTCGGCTCCACGCCTCAATATCGGCGGACAAAACTTCCGGGTCAAAATATCCGCGTCAAAATATTCGCGACATAATATCCGCAGACAATTATTAAGGGTGACTGGTATAAGGTGTTACAAAAAGCTAGAGCATGTAAGTTGGGTCGAGACAAGAAAAAAATCATACAAGAGGGGGTGGTCTATTCCACTTCTTTTAGCCAGGAGAGACAATTTTCTAAAAACGACTTAAATTTGAAAAAAAATTGTTACATAATAACGGTAACTCTTACAATGGCATGTTATACCTTTTTGCAAAGCCAAAGAACTATTCTTTTATTGTAATTTTAAGTAGTGAAGTTATTTTAGTGAACCGTTTTCAAAATATTAATTTTCAAACTCAAAATTTTGAAAATAAATTAAAAAAAAAAATTTTAAACTAATTTTTTTCAAAATTCTACGTAAATAAGTACCATTTTTGTTCTCAAAATTCAATGCTTCCATCCAATATTTCTTTATGGAAGTCAACAAAATCTAACCAAGATGTCTCAAGTCTGTAACCGTATTCGATCAATTCTTGATTTATGCACTCGCCAATCTTTTCCGCGAAAACTGCTGCACGCGTTATGCAGCCTTTGACGTGGCCACGTTTCATTTTAAGAGAACTCATATCTGAATGAAACTTAATTTTCTGTCGATCGTTAGCAAATATAAATTTTATTCAAGAGCACTAAATAAATTAATCGTATGGGTACCGAAATATAATACGGCTCGACGAAGGACCAACATTTTTAGGATTAGAACAACGCTTAAGAAATCAAATATATGTAAATGTAAGGCCAAAGAAAGCAATGCAAAATGAAAAATAAAAAAAAATAAACAAACGCTTAACAATTTATTTGTGATACCACACAATAATTATACCATACAAGTTCTAAGTTGCTTACTCGACTCTCGACGACGACTTAACAGCAAAGAGAACGAAACAATTCTTCGTAACTTAAATGAAGCTTCGAAATTACAAAAAATGAAAGATAACAAACGGAACATATTGTAAATGAACGTAAACAAGTTACCGTTTAACAAAAGGAAAAGGTAGGCTTGAAGCTTGAACAGATGCTCTCAGATAATAATAAATTATAGGGTATAGTATGATATTCAAAATTAGCATATAATACTCAACATTATAGTTTAATATATTTAAGATTCAAATTTGTTATTATGGATTTGAATTGTATTTAAGTATGTTTTAGTTATCAAAAAACAGACAATGCCTAAAAGAAAAAAAATCGGAAAAAATGAAACGATATATACCTAGCTCAATTGCTGCTTAGGGTACGTTAGTTGCTTCTATATAAAAGAGGTTGATATCTATCGATAACATTTGTACTTTTTATGAAAATACAGTCAATAATAACGTCGTCTTAATAGAATCCACCACGTTCGCGGCACTCATTTTAAAATATGTAGTTAAATTTCGTTTAGGATCGGATCGTCACAGAAGGATCAATTTTTACCCTCTATGGACTCATATATTCTTGATACATTTGGTTTATGGTAGCGCATATTTCGGTTTATCTACTGATGAACCGGTCTCCTCCAACATTTTAGTCTACGAAGAATTCTCAGTGCATCCACGACATCAACATTTGCTTTTCTGCAGTGCTATTCAAATATAAATTCCTTTTGAGCCACCTTGTAAAATAGTACAATATCCATATGTATTAAGGATTTATACGCAATGTCCACTTTATGTGGGCAACATTATTATATTCACATAATGCCAGCACCAATAAGGCACATTTTCTTCAAATTGTTTGTTTTTGAAAAAAAAAACTTTATCATCTGTAACTTACATTTTCAACATTTTAGTGTTGACTGTTGATATTAGGCTATTTTGATTACTAAAATTCGTAAGGAATGTAGCTAGAAATGGCGGTTCTCAATTGAGCTGAAAACTCCTAAGAAGAACCCAATTAGCGCTGATATGTGCCGTTTTCTTTACATAACTAAACAACTTAACGAAGGATTGGAAGATTGTAATAGGATTTTTTTTGAACGGAGAAGGGCGGGAGGAGCTAGTATTCTCTTGGACGACGCCTCAATCTACCAAGCCCATATGACACCCCAATGTAACCGTACTCCAGACTTTATGCCACCGAGATAGGTTGCTGGTTGACACTGGTAGAATGGTTCTGTCAAAGAGTTTGTTCAGTAAGCTGGTTCGGCATAGAAAACTGCCAAGAATCATAGCCCACCACCTGGGCGAGGTGTATGATTCTCAAAATGGTTTATCTGCCAAACCTTTAAATTGCTTGATGGGAGGATTTGAAGGGTGTTTTTGTATAGAGGGGTAGGATGCACTAGCATGCACTTTGATAGAGACTCAATCTGCCAAACCAACCCTATTAGAGTTCCATGTAACCATACTAAAGACTTTATGCCACCTACAGGTTGCTGGTTGGTGAGGGTACAATAGTTCTGTCAAAGGTTTGGGTCAGTAAGTGGGTTCGGCATAGAAAACCTCCAAGAATTATAGCCCGTCACCTAGGCGAGGTATATGGTTCTCAAAACGGTTTTTCTGCCAAACCTTCGAATTGTTTGATGGGAGGATTTGAAGGGTGTTTTTGCGAAGAGGGGTAAGGTGCACTAGCATGCACTTTGATAAGGACTTAATCTGCCAAACCAGCCCTAGGAGAGTTCCATGTAACCATGCTCCAGAATTTATGGTACCAACAGGTTGCTGGTGGGTGAGGGTACAATACTTCTGTCAAAGAGTTCGTTCAGTAGGCGGGTTCGGCATAGAAAACCTCCAAGTATCAAAGCCCGCCACCTAGGCAGGGTGTATGGTTCTCAAAACGGATTCTTTGCAAGCGCTTGGTGGGAGGATTTGAAGGATTTTTTTGCGGAGAAGGATGGGATGAACTAGTATTCACTTTAATAAAGACCCAATCTACCAAACCATTTCTACTAGAGTAACATGTAACGATACGCCAGACTTTATGCCAGCAAGGCAGTGTTGGTGAGGGTACACTGGTCTTGTAACAGAGTTGGTCCAGTAAGTGGGTTAAGCCTAAGAACCATCCAAGAACCATACCCCCACCTAGGTGAGCTGTATGATTCTCAAATGAATCCTTCGCCAATCCTTCGATTGTTAGGTCTGAAAAGTATTTGTGGTGGTAATTGGTCAGGATATATTCATAGCCATTTGGTCGCATCGAGAAAGTTGATCAGATATTTGATCTTTTTATCGGATCATCACAAAAAGCTATACCCAGGGTTCGCCACTTTTTTCTAGAGAAAGCTCGACATTGACACGTTAAATGGAAAACAGTCTCCTTTTCTGCCTCATTTCTACAGGATCGGCAGTAGTCGTTAGAAGGAACACCCAGCTTCGCAGCATGCAGTTCAGCATAATTTTATTTAATTTGCTTTAAAAGGTCTCTCCTGGGCAGATCCATACAACCTCCCACCTTACGAACACCGGATTCAACTTCTACAGATTCAAACTTTGTCACAAAGACGTATCAACAATGATATAATTTTTATCCACCAACTCTTAACAGGATTTTTAGATGCACCCGATCTACTATCTTGTATCGGTTTTAACTATCGCGGAGGCGCTCACTATCTTCGCAGCTTAGAGTTATTGCATTTTCCCAACACCGAACTTATTATGGCTTGCATTTGCAAGCTTTTTAATTATAACGCAAGTATTGTTGACTACTAGTAAAACTTTCCTTAAAAAAACTTTTAAAACCAGTGCACCACACTCGTAGTATATTTTTTTGTATGTTCTTAATATGTTTTTATGAATGATGTACTTATTTATCTATTTTTTTATATTTTTTGTGCTTGTGCTATGCTATAGGTATATTTTGCCTGCACCTGCACTAAATGATGTAGCCAGTGAGCACATAAGATCTAGATCTCTGATTGTAAGTTAATGCTTGACTTAAGGCTTCTTACTTTCGAGGAGTGATAGTGCAAAAAAAAAAAAAATGCACACCCAACCCACTGGCCAATAGCCCACGCTTACTGCCACTGCTGTGGCTATATCTGACCGGTTTTTGCAGAGTAATTCGTTTGCTCTACCTATTATTAGATACGGATGTGAAGTGAGATAAGACAATGCCCTTCACAGCCCCCAGCGGAATGTTAATTGCTTCGGCGAGTGAGCTGTAAAGGGCCGATCCTTGCTGGCCAGCTCATCTGCTCTTTCATTTCCCTGAAAGCAACTGTGCTCAGGAACCCAGAGTAGAGTGACCGCTAGGTTGGAGCCAAGACCATACAGTTTTTCCTGGTATTGCCTTACTAATTATGAGGAGGTGGAGGTTGAGGTCAAAGGTTTGATAGCGGCCTGGCTGTCAATTAATATACAGCGACGCTTCGTTTCAGATTCAAGTATTGTTGCAGTAATTTGCAGTCTTCCCTGACTGTAAAGACAGGGATTTGGATATATTCAGCATCTCTGAAAATACGCCAGCACCTACCCCGCACTCCATCTTAGAACCTGTGAAGAGTTGAAATCTCTCGTGATATATTCGTTTTCCCATTATGTTCTGGAAAGGAATCCTAGTTTAAAATTTTTACAGAGGTTGAGAGAAAGGTTTTGGATATTGCTATGACCGTATGGTCTTTCGGTCCAGCGTCCCGCCTCCCTTAGTCTGATTGAACTACAAGATACCAAGTATTTAATGTGGAGATCGATCGGCAAAAGGTTCGGAATAGCATTTCAGATCTGTTGGGCACGATCTAATAGCCCCCGTGACACCGATGCTATACGTTCTTTGAACCTTTTTTAGATTGTTAGTGTTGTAGGCTTTGCTTAGAGCAGGCCACTTAACAACGGGGCCGTAAGTGAGGATTGGTCGTACTACGGTAGTGTACGTCCAAGGAATCATCCTCGATTGGAGGCCCCATTTTATACCAAACGTTTTGCTACAGGCATAAAAAAATATGCATGCCTTGTTTACCTGTTCTTCAATGTTAGTTTTCCAGCTGAGTTTTGGATCAAGGATAAGATAAGATAAAATATAATTTTATTCAACAAAATAAAGTTACATGTAACAAAGTTAACATAGTTCTTATCACTTTTTGAGGCATGGCCAGACAGGCCGTTAGCCAGATAATAACAAATGATATTAAAAACAATTAAAAGAAAAAAGAACAACTAGCTATTTGAATTTATACAATTAAAATTCTTCTCTCAATATTCTACTTCTATATATTAATGAAATTTTAATGAATTTGAACAATTTTTGCCAGTCGGTGCCGTTTAATATTTCAAACACTTCTGTTTGGTCAAGAAAGTTTCTCTGTTATATTTGTCGACGTATTTCCACCAAAATGGGACATTTTGCGATGAAATGGACCACATTTTCTCTTTCGCGTGTATTACACGAAGAGCAGATTAGAGGTAAATCGTTTCTATGGGGGATGAAATTTAACGGTAGCAGTTCTCCTCTTGCTCGAAAGATTAATGAAATTCTTTCTACATTTCGACGATCGCTGAAAAAGTTTGTTTGCCTTAAATTGTGTTCTAGCTTAGAATAAATTTCCCTGTGAAATAAGCTTTCTGCTTTTTCGATGCTATCATCTATTATTTTTAGGTGGAGCCTTTCAAGCAGAGTATCTAGATAAGGTTTCCACGTTTCAATGTTATCCAGACGTAAATCAAAAGGAAGCGTACACTCTTCGGCTAGATTTCTCCATTCATTAAACCATGAACAATTTGATTTAACGGAGGAAATGGCTACTCTTCGAGCAAATTTTTCTGTGTGACTGTACATTAATTTCACGATATAATTGAAATGCAGTTTTAACGATGTAAAATATAAAGGAGACAGTCCAGTTTCAATTAGCAACATGTTTCAATTAGCAACATGTTTCAATTAGCAACATGTAGTTTGGTGTAGCTTCGGGGAGACGAAATTGGTGTTTTAGAAAGAATCTCAGAAGTTTTTCTGTGGTATCAGATCTTTGCCAACCCCATGATTGAGCTGCATAAAGCATAATTGCTTTCGATGTAGAGGAGAAAACTTTATATTTAGATCTGAAAAGGATATCTTTGTTCCCATAAACTCTTTGCCACACTGTGCCAATCGCATTTTTGGAAGCCGATATTTTTTTTTTTCAAGGTGCTTTTCCAAGTTAAGGTTACTTGTTATGGTGAAACCTAGGTACTGGTTCTCCTTTACCGTTTATATTTGATCTGATCCATAATACCACCTTTCGTTTGCAGCTTACCGCCCTGCACCTCTCCGGAAAACCATAGTTTTTGACTTACTTAGGTTAACAGTTAAATTCCACTGAGAACTATAGCCATGCTACTTGTTAATCATGAGTTGAAGAGATTCAGTAGACTCTGCCAATAGCACCAAATCATCCGCGTACATTAGGACTTTTATTTGAAGACCATCTAAAGAGATTCGACATGGCAGATCTTCAATAAACAGAGAAAAGGCCACCGAAGTAAGAAACCAGTCAGAAAGATTTGTTCCATCCCATACTGCGTTCAAAGATTGGCTGTAAATTCCTTCGATTATGCTTCCGAACTTGAGTGACATTCCATCCCTGTAAAGTTTATACATAAGAGCGTTTCTGTCTATAGAATCAAAAGCTGCTCAAAAATCCACAAAAAATGCATATAACTTCTTTCGTTTAAGTAGATACAAGTCGGCAATGTTGGTGAGGCTAAAGATGTGATCGACTGTGGAATATCCCTTTCTAAAACCTGTCTGGAATTCACTGCGGAGATGAAAGCTGTCAACCCATTCCGTCAGACGACATCGCAAGATTTCCATGAACATTTTTAAAGATGAATTCAAAAAGGCAATACCGCGGTAGTTAGAGGGGTCCATTTTATCTCCTTTTTTGAAGAGCGGGAAAATGGTCGATTTTTTTAACCCTTCAGGTGCTTCTGCCGATTTAAATATGTTTTTGTTAGCACTGGTTAGACAATTTAAGAACTCATCTGTTGCGTTTTGAAAAATTCATTTGGAATTCGGTCACTACCAGGGGCCTTATTATCTTTCGCTTTGGAAATTACTGATCTTAGCTCAGAAAGCGTTATATCACAGTCCAATATATCGTTTTCTTAGGCGGGTCTAGCATATTAAATATCTTGAACAGGTAGCTCAGCATTATTCGCAAGTTTTCCAAAATGTTGCCGAAGTGATGAGGTGGGGATCACAGTATTCGATTTGAATTGGATTCCTTTAATATTTTGAGTTGCTTTCCAAAAGACTGGGGAGCTTTTACAGTAATGAAGCTTTTCCAATTTCTTTTTACCGTAACTTTCTAGAGTCTTGTAGAGTCTGTTCGCTTCTAAGTAAATATCCTTCAAACAGGCAGTATTTGACTTTTGAAAGAGTTTAAGAAAAGTGAATGATCTCCTCCTCGCGGACTGTAAAATTTTTATTGTAGCGTTGGAATCATTTAAGGCATGCGCTTCTAAGAATTGATTCATGTTCTGCTTATAAGCTTCAACATAATTTTCTCGCCATATTAGTTTTGGCGAAAGGGTGTGTACTGTATCAGTTCCTTCTTCGTTCCAATTCAGATGTAAGAAGAGTGGTGATCAGGGGCATATGATCGGAGTAAGTTTGGGTCCCAACTTCAAAATTCTATAGCAAGTGCTAACATTCAAGAGGCATAAGAAGGTAGTTGACTACCGACTGTCCAGGGTTTGGTATAAAAGTGAGTTTTCCTTCTTCGTCTCCCTTTTCAGTACCATTGATAATACAAAGATCAAACGCACTTCCAAAATCGAGAATGGTTCTTCTTCGAGCATTTATTTCCGTGTCTTTTGATTTTCTAGGTGATAGGTTACGGTTACCGACGATCAAGGATTACTCCTGGATATTTGGCAAAGGTGAATAGTGATAGCACTTGTCCATTGAGGCGGATTAGATTGAAGGTTGGTATCTTTGTTTTGGTCGTAAAGAGCATCAGTTCTGTTTTGCTCCAAGACCACAGCTAGTGGCCCAGTTGCTGACTTTTCTTAAAGCCCTTTCTGTTATTTCACTAATTACAGTCGTCCGCATATGCTACCGCCTTCACTCCTATGTCTTCCATTTCGACAAGAATTTTGTCCATAACTAGAAGCCATAGTAGAGGGGAAAGAACCCCTCCCTGTGGTGTACCTCTATTAACGTATTTGATCGTTTGGATATCGCCTAAGGATGACCGAATTATTCTATCACTAAGCACTTAAACTATTCAGTTACGTATGTATTCATCAACCCTGAAGTCGATGAGTGATTTATGAATAGATTCCACGTCTAGGAAGGATGCCATGGTAAATTCTTTGTAATGTAAGGTTTTTCTATTGTGTTTGCTACCTCATGCAGAGCCGGTTCTGTGGATCTGGCTTTAAGGTAAGCGTGGTTGGGATTTCGAAAGAGGAGACCTTTCTAAGATTCCTCTTATATGCATGTCTAGAATGCGCTTAAGAGTCTTCAGGACAAAAGAAGTTATGCTTATCAGCCGGTAATCCTTAGCTTATTCGTGACCTCGCCTACTGACCTTGAGAATGAAAACTACTTTAACCTGCTTCCAAGAATTTAGAATATGGTTAAGTGCGAGGCATCCTGTAAAGTTTGCCTCCGGCAATGGAAGAGTCATTTCTTGTGTTTTCTGCAGCATAATTGGCAAAATGCCATCCAGGCCAGGGGACTTATACGGGTCCAAACTCATTATAGCCCAGGCTATGTTTTCTTTGTTTATCACGGTTCTATAGTAATTTATACGTGCACTCTGCTCGTCTAGATTATGGAATGGGGTGGGATTACTATCTCTGAAGCCCGGAAAGCGGGTGGTCATTAGCAGATCAAGAGATTCGGTAGGGGAGTCAGTCCAAGAACCATAATTTTTTTTAGAAACGAAGGATTAGTATGTTTCTTAGACAAAACTCTTCCCAGTCTTGCAGAGTCCTTAATGTCTTCTATAAAATGACAGAAATCCCTCAAGGGCTGTTTTTGGAAAAAATTTTATTTTTGGCAGATGTTTAAGATAGCCCAAGTCATTTTCCTTAGATTTGCTAAGTCTTCGTTCTACTTCCTGCCGCGACTCCTGCCGACATTTGCACGTATATCCCCGTTCGAATTGATTTCTCTGCGTTGTCTTTTGTGGTTTGTTTTTGTTTCTTGGGCTTTGTTAGTTTTCCACTGTTTAAATTTTTTTTCTGTCAAATATTTCAATGTACTAAAGCCACTTCATCGACGCCAAGGTTAAGAACAAGGGGAAAAATTCGTAAACCACATTAAAAAAAAATTCGTGTAGTTTTAAAATTTTTGCATACCTACAGAATTACTTCTTCGAAATTGTACAAGCTCCTCCCGAAACAACATCCTGGTTTCGGACCTGCGGCTACCCGAACTTCTCCTGGGTCAGGTGGACTTAAGTCTTGTTTATCATAGTCTAAATCGAATGGATCATTCTGCCTGAGAACGTTTAGTTGGATGCCTTCGCCGTTTAACAGTGTGCAGAAGTGTTATTTCCAAATTCTCAGCAGCGGAATGGTTTCCCTTTGGTAGAACTTTTGAACATTGCCTTTGCCGTAGCAACCCTCAATAGAGTCAAGCAGTTGCTTTTCCAATTCTCTATGTCTTTCTGTAAAGCGGATGTTCCCCCTTCCTCTTTTGTTGGTATACCGCACGGGAAGCACTCTTGGCAGCTTTGGTTCTGGCCTGCAGAACTGCCTGATAAGCTTTGCTTTTGGTAATGTGTGCCAGCCTGCACTAATCAGAGAACCAGGTGTTTCGGTGTGGTCACCTTATGAAACCCCAAACATCAGAAGCTGCATTTTTGATGGCCAGTTTGCAAAGTTGCCACTGAGCCTCTGGGGTTGACGCAGTTGCCAGACTTTTTGAGAGGTAAGTGCAGACATGGTTAGCAAAAGTTCTGGCGGTCTCTTGCGGTTACAGCTTCACAACATCAAATTTTCTCACAGTAACTGTTCTATGCTGCGATCTAGTGGAAATCCGCATTCGGATACTACAAGGTGGTCTGAGTCTATGTTGGCGGTTCGGAAAGTATGGACATCTTAGATATCATTAATTTGTCTGCTATCAGTCCCGAAATGATCAATTTGGTTGACGGTATATATGTTGAGCCGGAGACCACAAAGTCTCCTTGTATATATTGAGTGTGAGAATATGTGCTAGCTATGTTGACACTTCGCACCGCAGCGAATTCAATTAGCCTGTGTCTATTACCGGAAGTGTTGTCGTGGAGGCTGTGCTTTCTTACTGTCGAGCCAATTTACCTTCCGTTCCTATTTTCGCGTTAAAGTCACCAAGAACAATCATAGTGTCGTACTTCGGGAATTCATCATACGTCTTCTTGAGAAGATCGTAGAACTCTTTTTTGGTTGTGTCATCTTTTTCCTCAGTGGGTGATTCAGTAACATTGCTGATTTGCAATGTTACTGAATTTGGACTTAATGCGCATTGTGAAAATGCGTTCGCTTAACGCTCATGCCACGAAACCCTTAAGGAGTGTTCACATGAGAGCTACCAACGAATGTACGAATTGGCGAACAAATCATGTTTCAAGCATATTTCTTAGCTTAAACTATAAAAATCGATAGAGATTGAATTTTGAAATACATTATGATAACTAGCTGACCCCTCGGATTTCGTTCCGTTACATATTTAGAGAAAATTTAATAAAATCAAGTGCTTATTTATTTGAATTACATTGTGTTTATTAAAATCTATTATTAAAGAACAGCACATTGAGCACTGAAGCTTCCGTTAAACTTGAAAATAAATAAAAACGGCAAAAGTGTTGAAAAGTTGTAGATCATATGGGATAAGTGCACGATATTGCCTAGCAATAATCTATAGCGTTTGTCGAAACTTCGCTATAGTGGCGTGATGATACTGTTAGGGGGTGACATACAACGGACTTCGTCCCGTTAATTATTTAGCGAAAATTTAACACAGTCAAGTATTTACTTAATTGAAATATATTTGTTTTATTAAAATCTAATCCAAAAAGAATGGAACAATTATTGTATTCAATTTAAGGCTGCATAATACACAACATCATTTGATATCTGCTGCGGACCGTAAGGGAAGAGTGAGGATGGTTTCCCAACTCGGGAACACGCCACATATACATACCTGCTCGGTAAAAAGTATGACATTTCGAGATTTATCAATCGACTGACCTTGTGACTTGTTTATGGTCACCGCAAATGCATGTTTCGTTCTGAGCTGAATGAACCTGAACTGGAGCGGCAAATTCGTGAAATCAGGCACTGAACGGCCTTTTCAAAATCCTTGCCACTATCTAATTATCCATCAGCTTCATTAAAATCAGTCGGTTCCCATTACATAGTTTCGGATCATGAAGATTTCCTAGCATAATTATGACGCCAACTTTAAGACGCAAATTATGAGGGCATGTCAGCCAATTCCACTAAAAAATTGATCACTTCGTCTTCCTTTTCTATGCGATCGATTGATCTCTTGGTCTTTGATTTTGAATTGTCGAATTGAAGTCATTGACATCAATTTTTTCGATGTTAAAAATAAAACCAATACGAAAATTTTGTTATGTTATATATTAGGGATGTATTCATCTTTCGTTGAAGTGAATTGAAAAATGGCAGGTGGAGTCGATATTAAATCCCACAGGAATTTTTCCTGTTCAGGTTCTTAACAGTTCTTTGGAGAAAACTTCTGCAGCTCTATCTTATTATAGGATATATTTACACTTTATAAAATGGTTTTCACGTATCTCTACAAATATGGTGTTTTGTTGATTTTGTAATCACGAGAAGTGTTTTGTCGGAAGTCACACCCTAACAGTATCATCACGCCACTATATAGCGACGATTGTTGCTAGGCAATATCATGCATATCCTTAATGGATATGATCAATTTACAACTTTTCAACATTTTTGCCATTTTCATTTATTTGCAGGTTTAACGGAAGCTTCAGTGCTGAATGTGCCGTTCCTCCATCTCTCAACAATGTTGCAACAGTTCGGGTATTAATGCGAGAGCTAAAGCAATTCCACTTGCACGTATTGGTAATAATATCAATGATACCTGGAACATTTTCCCAGTTCCGCCGGGCTCATCAAGGAAATATAGTCTACCGTTTCCATCTTCCACAGTTTTCATCGGTTGATCATATGCACTCTTTTGCTGTTCAATGAAACAGTGTACAACAGTTGTTCTTGTTGTTGCGAAATTGTCATGTCCAATTCACAATTCAATACATACATAACCTAGTTTCACGATTTTGGGCTATCATAGATATTTAATGAGCACTAACTCTTAATTGTAAATAGTCATCGTTCATTTATAATTTCAAATATACAATATATGTATATGCTAAGCTGTCAAACGGAATCAATTCGCAATGATATATTTTATAAATTTAAACTATTTCACTCGAAAAATAAATCAATATGAACTGAAAAGCGAAATTTGGGCCTGCACCGCCACCTGTTCAAAATTTTCTAACTTTATTTTTTTCCTAAACCTTCACGTAGCATTTACAAATAAGCCCACAAAAGGAAGTATTTAATTTGGTCTAGTCGTTTTAAGTGGTCTTACTTATTTAATAATCTATTTTTATATACATATAAAGAAGATGGAAAAGTAAGTAAAATTGCATGAAATAAACTGTTCAACGCGAACTGCAAAGTGATTGCTACTAACTGTCAAAGCCTATTCGCATTCCACATGCCATTCACATCGCAACGAATAAATTATTCGCTCACGACTAACCTTAAAATATTACTGTTCAATTGTGATATACGGACATGACGTTTGTTAATCGCAACGAATAAAAGAAACTTCATGTGAATGAAACGTCGAAATAGGCGAATAATCGTTCATTCGATGTTCATTGTCCGCTCATGTGAACAGTCCTTTAGACTTCATGCCTAAGTCTTTCTCTTATCACAAAACCGCATCCAAATAACCGCTGGCGCTGTCTTCTTCTCCTGTAGTACTTACCTTCATAAATATCACAGTTTTTCATATGCTTTGTGCCTTCACCATTTCTTCCAACTTCTTGGATGGCTCTGACGTCCGTGTTCACACCATTAAAGGCTCTGAATGTTTAGCGTCCGGAAATTCCAGGTGTATAACCGTTGTCTTTGTCTCCTTCGCTAGGGTTGTCATCAGTAAGGTCATCCATATCAGTCGCAGTTTATTGTTTCGGAACCTTTTTTACGTGATAGGGAAGCAACCCCAACGCACAAGCCCCAACAAACTGGACCAGGCCCTATGTTGCTCTCCTTGGACAAAAGGAGTTCTAGAAATTCTGAGTCAGCTACCCACTACGGGAATGTGACACCTATCGTTTGCCCTTTAAGGGCTCATCCAACACCTTCTCTATTTAACTGCCCTGACCTTGAAATGTCAACCAATGAGATGAGAAAATTGAAAAAAAAATTTGTTTGAATATTCCTGATGAAATATTTAATTTTTCAGTTGCAAAGGCTTCTTCAAACGCACCGTTCAAAATCGTCGAGTCTATACTTGTGTTGCCGATGGAACCTGCGAAATTACCAAAGCACAGAGAAATAGATGTCAGTATTGTCGTTTTAAAAAATGCATTGAACAAGGAATGGTGCTTCAAGGTAAGTAATGTGATTTTTGTTTACCGTTTGATTTTATAATATTCTAATTCAACTCCACTGCGTCAGCCGTACGTGAGGATCGGATGCCTGGTGGTCGTAACAGTGGTGCTGTTTATAATTTGTATAAAGTTAAATACAAAAAGCATAAAAAGTCTGGCCAAAAACAACTTCAACAACAGATGCATCAGCATCACCATCAGCAGCAGCATCATACAGTACAACAACAACACCATCTTCAACATGTTCACCATCATCAGCACTCACACCAGCATCAGCTTCAGTCACATGGAAGTATTTCGGCACAGCAACTGCATCAACAACAACATCAGCAATCGCAAACACATCTTCCTCTTCAGCAGCAGCAGCCCCATTCGCAGCATCAACAACTTCCTCTCTCACCGCATCATGCCGGTAGTCAAGTACCTTCAAATCACCATCACCCGCATCACCATTTAAACCTGTCACCGCATCACCACCACGCCATGCAACAACAAACGAAGATCAGTGCTCCAGCTTCATCAGCTAGCAGTGATATTAAAAACGTGTTCCTATGTCCTTCCGTCTTGAAGCAAGATAATGAATCCCAAGACATCCAACTACCCTCCCATTTGGTAAACGGAACAATACTTAAGACTGCTCTCACTAACCCCAGCGAAATAGTGCATTTACGCCATCGACTAGACAGTGCAGTGAGTTCCTCGAAGGATCGGCAGATCTCGTACGAGCACTCAGTGAACATGATCCAGACGCTGATCGACTGCGATGCAATGGAGGACATAGCGACACTGCCACATTTCTCCGAATTCCTTGAGGATAAATCTGAGATAAGCGAGAAACTATGTAATATTGGCGACTCGATAGTCCATAAACTTGTATCTTGGACTAAAAAGCTACCCTTCTACCTTGAGATACCAGTGGAGATTCACACGAAATTGTTGACTGATAAGTGGCATGAAATTCTCATACTGACCACAGCAGCCTATCAGGCCCTACACGGGAAGAGAATGTCATGTTCGTCGTCGACAAGTGGTGCGACAGGTGTACCGGCAACATCAACAAATCCATCTTCCCCAATAACGACATTGGAAATGCCTTTGCATAAGGATGATCCAGAATTTGTACAAGAGGTAAATGCGCATTTAAGTACACTCCAAACGTGCCTCACAACGCTAATGGGCCAACCGATTGCAATGGAACAGTTGAAAATGGATGTTGGCCACATGGTGGATAAAATGACTCAGATTACGATAATGTTTCGACGAATAAAGCTGAAAATGGAGGAATATGTCTGCCTTAAAGTATATATTTTACTAAATAAAGGTGCGTTGTGATATTTGAGGCTAGTTTGTTAGTTTTAAAAATTTTCTGTTTTTCAGAAGTAGAGTTGGAGAGTATACAAGAACGTTATGTACAGGTATTGAGAACGTATTTGCAACATTCGTCTCCACAGAATCCTCAGGCGAGATTATGTGAATTACTATCACATATACCAGAGGTAAGCAAAACTTTTTATTGTAAATATTGTGTCTTCTTATTGATTCTCAAAAGTAAAAAAGATGGCTACTAAAGTAATTCAGTCATTATTTATGTACATATATATGTAACTTGGATGGTCTCTTTTGATCTCTCGTCTAGTTAAAAGGACATTGCTTGTGTGCATTTAGTCAGCCGGTCGAGTTTCGATGCTATATTATTAGTTATATAATATAATTTAAGAAATAGAAACCTAAGCTCTGACTTTACTGTGCTTTATAATGTCGTGCATGTGCAGCCGAGAGGTTGAAGGACGTACTAAAATAGTTAAATATACTGGTTGTAAAGTAGTTTTTCATTTAAATTGCGTTAATCTAAAACTAACTGATCATGCGTCTTTGAAAACGAAGAATAATCCATTTCGCTGCATTGCGTGTAATAGTCAAAGACATGAGTCAATTCAGAGAATGTTTTTTGCTTATAATGATTTTAACTGAACAAATACTTTTTGTTAAAAATGTGTTTATTCATTTTTCTGTTATACGTATAAAAGAAAAATAACAAATTTCGTTTTTAACAAAAAGTTCAAGTTCAATTCAAATTTTTGTTTCCAAAATAAATTCTCTGAATTGGTTGCCATCGATTAATGTAGCATTTATGTTTTAAATCGAACCATAACATACTAAATTTTCCATTTGAAAATTTTTTCGGTTTTGTTAGTTAGTTAGTTGAAAAACTTTATTTGTAAAATAGCTTTAAAATTCACAATTTGATAACCTTAAGTTTAATTTGGTTTGGCACACGGCCGTCTACCAGATTGACATTTTATTTTAGCTTAAATGTATTATTTTTTTATTTGTTTAATTTAAAAGTCTCCTTCGAGGATGCGTTGCCTATAACTGAGTGCGGTTGTAGTATATTTATATAAAACTTCCCAGCCTACTTCTCCATTCAGGACAACCAACGTGTCACTTATTTCCATCGAAGCTACTCCAAAGTACCTCACACGAAACTCTTTCAAAATGGGACATCTAGCGATGAAATGGTGTACATCTTCCCTCTCTTTGAGGTTGCAAAGGTCGCATAGAATCGGCAGGTGGGGTCGATGTGGAATGTAATTTAAATTGACTAGTTCGCCTCTTACTTTAAATATTACATTTATCATATGTATGTGGTATCGGTTGAGTGAATATGTATTTTCCCGAAGATCTGTATTGAGTTGGCTGTAAATCAATCTATATTGTGAAGACTGTGCTTCTTGTTGAAAATTTGCGTATGTAGAGTGGGTTACTTTCTCTAATATTGTGCCAAACTTTTGTCTTAAGTCCGAAAGGTTCATTTCCTGTGAAAAGTGGAAGTTTTCGCCTACACGAAGAGCCAGCTCCTCCCACCTTTTTATGAGATCTCCCCTGGACGAAAACACCTTCTTAAGGACTTGTTTAGGCAGCCTTCTTTCATCCATCTCCATCACCTTCACAACATAATCAAAATGCAGCTTAAGGGTCCTTAGGAACAAAGGCGGTTCTGTTGTTTCCAAATTTAGCATATAATTTGGTGTGCTAACTGGTAACCGGAAGATGCGTTTTAGAAAGTACCTGAGGAACCTTTCCACCTCTTCAAATTGGGAGTGTCCCCAAACTTGGGCACCATAAAGCAATATAGAAGCTGATGTTGCATGAAAAATTTTAAGCTTTGTACTATGTTCGACACTTTTATTATCGATACAACGAGTCCACACTGAAGAAACAGCTCTTTTCGCTTCCGCTAGTTTAAACTCAAAGTGTTTTCTCATGTTGAGATTTGAAGTGACAAGTACACCTAAATATTTATACTCTCGGACTATTTCAACATTTTTGCCTTTATATGTCCATTTTTCACTGTTTGCATATCTACCGCCTCCATCTCTTAATATCATAATTTTTGATTTTTGCAAATTAACGGATAGATTCCAAATTTCACAGTATTTCTCCAACCGGTTCATCATACGCTGCATTCCTTCTACAGATTCGGAGAAAAATACGATATCATCCGCAAAAATAAGACATGGTATCCGCGTATTCCCAAGCAAGATTCCTCCTGCAATCTCCTCCACAATGTCGTTGATAAATAAAATGAAAAGTAACGTACTCAATACGCAGCCTTGCTTAACTCCCATTTCTGTTGAAAAATCTTCGGAAATAAACTCACCATCCCATACGTAGGCCACGTTATTTTCATACATCGCTCTAAGTAAGGCAACAGTTTTACCGGATATTCCCAACTTATAGAGCTTGTAATAGAGAGCTTCACGGACAATTGAATCGAATGCAGCACGAAAATCGACGAAAAAGGCATAAAGTTTCCTTTTCCTCCTTTTGAAACTCTCCGCAATATTTACCAGGCTGAATATTTGGTCTAGAGTCGAATAGTTTCTTCTAAATCCTGCTTGGAATTCATTAAAATTTTCTTTTCATCAACCCACTGAGTTAGCCTATTGAAGATCAGAGTACTAAAAAGCTTGACGGAAGTATTCAAAAACGAAATTCCCCTATAGTTTTCTGGTGCATCAAAGGATCCTTTTTTGTGCAAGGGGTAAATTATTGTTCTCTTAAAACTCTCCGGAACGTCTGCGCTTACAAAGATTCTATTGTACTCCTCCATCATTACGAGCAGGAATTCTGTTGTACAGTTTTTATAAAACTCTACTGGAGCTCGGTCATCACCCGAAGCTTTTCCAATTTTGGATTTCTCGATTACATTTTCTAGTTCGAAAATCATAAATGGTGCATCAAGTATCTCCTCCTCAAAATAAGGGGCTGCGTAATGTGGAAGCGGTGAAAATTGCGGTGTGTTGAGCAAGTTCATGAAATAGGCACGCAGTTCAGACGCTCTCAGTGATGCAGCAATGAAATTTGTTCTCCCGTTGATTGCTTTCGCAGCTTTCCAAAACTCTGCCGAAGACCTAGCTGAATTCAGAACGCTTATATTTTGTTGATGCAGTTTCTTTCTTTTCACTGAACAGAGATGCTTAAAGTGTTTATTGGCTCTTGTATACATGATTTTGAATATAGGTGTGTTATATTTCCTCAACAATTTTAAGAATGCGAACGACTTTTTTCTAGCTTTTTGACACTCTACATCAAACCAGCGCTGCTTAAAATTGTCATTTTGAAGTTTCCTTTTTGCGTTTGCTGGAGCAGCTTTAATTATTATCTCAGTAAGATTCTTCATTTAACCTATTATGGGACGTTTGGAGAGCAAGTTCGAAGTTTAAGTTGTTCTGATAAATAGAAAGGAAACTATCACTCCACTTCAGCCTAGGGTAAACCAAGTTGTTTTGTGCTAATTTCCTCCGACCCCGAGATTGTGCATGATATTTCCAAAGGCATATGGTCAGAATAAATCTGTGCTCCTATCCTGAAATCACTCACGATCGAATTCCACTTTCCAGATACAAAACAATAATCTATGACTGAGCAAGATGTTCCACGAACAAACGTGAATTCACCATTCGGATCACCTCTACAGCTCCCGTTTAACATCCCCCAAAGTATATGCGATTTCTAGTATTTTAGCACCCTTAGCGTCACATATTTCATCTTTTGACCTTCGAGTAGGATTGATGATTGCTGGTGCAGTTCCACTAACGAAGTTGTTTTGCGACAGTCCAACCCTAGCATTGAAATCCCCAATGAGAAGTACATCCACTGAGCCCATATTCTGCAGTGATTCACAAAGCCGGCTATAATCTCTCATCCAGTGTGAACAATTCAAATAAATGGGTATTATTTGTACAGTAGAACCCCTTTTTATTAACTCCAAGAACTCCATTTCTTCAACACTTTTGAAATTCACAGTAACAGCTTCGAAGTTCTTGCGATAGCCCCATAATTCACCACCACTTCCTCTTCCAAATGTGCTTGTCTTCACTGCTGGTATCCATTTTATTTCGTAATTATTAAATAATTCCTTAAATTTATAATTTTCCTCTTCTAATACATGCGTTTCAAACAGTACGAATAAATCAAAATTTTTAATATAGTTAAAAAAATTTACAGCAAAAAATTTATTTTTTAGTCCTGCGACGTTATACCCTAAAATACTTAATTTTACATCTTTAATTTGTTTCTGGTAGACGGGTACTCCTCATTCCATTCCATCGTGTGAACGACTACTTATTTGCTGCCGCGCACGCATACTGGTGATTGCACCCAAATTATTATCGTCGTTGGCCTGACATTGATGTGATGAAGTGCAACCAACTTCAGATGAATGGCTTGAGCTTGACGTTTTGCGATTGACATCTTTAATATTTTGGTTTTTTTTAACACGCTCTACTTCTACTTCAACTTCATTCATAAAATTTTGAAGATTGCAAAATAAATTGAGCTCCCCACCAAATGTTTTCCTTAGCACCTCCAGAGGATCTTTTGTACCACAGATTAATCCACGCGTGAAATCCCAAGTAAATATATTGCTGAGAATGAAGAGTTTGTCATCTTTTTGTTGGATTTTTACGTGAGGGAATCTATTACGCAGGAACTTGGCAATGGAGAGCAATATGTTTTTCTTGCGACGAGTGTTGTACGGGAGGTCCTTGTGGACGTGGATTTGTGCGTTTTTTAGTGCTTTTGTGTTGCGGAGTATTGCCCAAGCAGCACTTCGTGAGTTAAGCTTGACAACGGTCATTGAATTACGACTGTTTGGAGCAGATACCAAATGTGCATGTTCAATTTTAAAACCTGAATTCTCAGTTCCTAACAAATCAGCACAGATAGACTTAGCTCTTTCTTTCATGTCAGTGTCGGCTTCCATGGGCATGTGCACCACAACATTCGACTCTAGGCTCTTTTGCAACAAGTTGTCAATTCGGTCTTCCAATTCATTGTTTCGCTGTTCTAAACACACAATCTTGGCAGCAATGTCCTCGTACTTTGTTTTCAGGCCAGAGAATTCTGCGTGCAATACTTGAAAATCATCTTTTGAGGGCAGTTCGCTTAATAGTTTTTTGTTACTTTCATCAAGTAATTGCTTCAAAATGTCAACCGTTACTACTGCAGATGAACCCATTTTTGACACAGAAAAATCTGGAGATGGTAAAATAGTTGTTGGCGAAAAGATTCTACGTTTTTCTTCTCTCAAATGGTCGGGTGAGGTCGCATTCAAACTCCTCTTATTCATGGGTTGAGGTTAAATGCTCAAGGTTAAAGTGAGATGTAGATTTTTTTTTTTTTTTTTATTTATTAATTTCTAAGACTTACACGGGAGCCGGATTGCTTTGATGATTTACTCAGTTTTACTTGTTTTTAGGCGATTTCTTAGAATTTTTCGCGCACTTTTTCTCTAATTTAAAGAACTTTTATTAGCAGCTTTATTTAAAACAAATAACCACTTTGACAGGTCAAATGTCAAATTTTCGGTTTCGGTTTTGTTTTCCGTATAAGGGGCCAGTTATAACAATACGGAAAACGAAACCGAAAAAATTTTCAAATGGAAAATTTAGTATGTTATGGTTCGATTTAAAACACAAATGCTGCACTGATCGATGGCAACCAACTCAGAGAATTTATTTTGGAAACAAAAATTTGAACTGAACTTGAACTTTTTATGTAAAACGAAATTTGTTATTTTTCTTTTATACGTGTAACAGAAAAATGAATAAACACATTTTTAACAAAAAGTATTTGTTCAGTTAAAATCATTGAATGCTATCCCGAACTAAAATAGCACTTCCACCACCCAATTTATTACCACGATCATTGCGAATCACTTGATGTCCCACAAACATAATTGATTTCTCATTAATATAATCATTTAGACAAGTCTCCGATGAGAACCTTGACAACCGTTTTTCTTCGAACTATATTATATGAAAAAAAAACAGTTTTTATTTGAAAAATTCAAAAATTATTATTATTTTAATTATAGCAATGCTTCCACATTAAAAATTTCACTGAAATCCGTCAAGATGATTACGAGAATATCTGATTTGAAAAAACCGCTTAACTGAGATTAAGCCTTTTCCTGAAAAATCTATTAGAACCAAAACATAAAGTTTACTAAAAAAAAAACTACTTTGAAAGTTGTATTAAAATCGTAAAAGACGTTTTTAAGATAAATGAGATTTTCATTAAAAATCATATGGCAGGAACCGTTAATTTTGGAGCTAGAATGCTAATTCCAAAGACCCCTCTGTAGGACATCATAATAATACCTACTATGTACCAAAGTTGAAGCAATCGGTCGAGGGGCTAAGACTGTAGTTGATATAGACAGACGGACAGAGACAGACACACAGAATTGTCTGACCTACTTTTTTCGACTTCCTTATCACCGGAATGTTATGTTCGATTGATAGAATTTTTTTCTTTCGAATGCATAACTTGACTTTTATAATGTATCTATCATTGCAAGTAAAATTCCAAAAATTCTGATAACTATACCTTCTTCCTGTTTTTTTCAAAACTCTTCTTGAAAGTTATGAGAGTCAGCATTGTTTATTATTTGGATTAACTAATTTTTTTTAGCAAAAATTAAAATCAGTATGGATTTCGATGAGGCAGATCGACAAAAGATGTTATTATTAAATTGTTCCGTTCTTATCAGAATGGTAGGATGCAAAGCGTAAAATTTAAAGATTCTTTCAGTGATCTCTTAGATATAGGTATCGGAGCTCCCCAATGTTCGGTCCTAGGTCCAATTTTATTTTCAATTTTAATAAACTCCATTTTTAACCTTGACTTGCAGGGTTCTGAAATAGACTTGGCGGATGATATTGGTTATTCATACTTGAATAATTCTACGGTAGACTTTTTTTTTTTTTTTTTATAGGTATAATTTACGCGCACTCAAGGAGTTATTAATACCCTTAACATGAATTAACACAGTGCGAGCGGTTAGGAAAAAAGGATAGGAGATAAAAGGAGATACCGATGCATTCGTTTTCAAGGTCTGTATATTACAATGGGAGGGAAAAATTGAGCCGGGTAAAGCATTCCACATTCTTGTAGTGCGGCTAAAAAAAGAGTCTCTATACTTGACAGTACGTCCGAAATTGGGCTCAAGGGTAAATTGATGGGCATTCCTAGCGATGCGAGTGTTACGGGGAAATTGTTTAAGGGGAGGAATGCATCTGGCTATTTCGCTGGAGCACTGTTTGTGGAAGTAGCGATAAAACAAGGTTAGGCAAGAAACATTACGGCGATGTTCAAGTGAAACAAATGTTTCGGTAATGGTTCTTTCACCTATCAGTTTTGGGGCCCTTCTTTGGATCCTATCCAGGAACCAGGAGACGCAAGTGAGTGACAGGAGCACCTGCCCAGATATGAGAATTATACTCAAGCTTCGGGCGAATGTATGCCTTGTAGATTGTAGCCAGATCAGAGGTGGAAAAATATTTCTTACATCGATTTAGGAAACCTAAGCATTTTGCGGAATTTTTAGCGACGTCAAATATGTGATCGTTCCACAAAAGGTGGTTTGTAATACACATACCTAGAACGCAAAGCTGTTCGGTTTCCTCAATGTAAGTGCCACTCATGGATAACGGCATAGGGGCAGGTTGTGCTTTGACGACAGAAGACAACATTGAGTTTTTGAAGCATTAAATTCCACACGGTTGGTAATTAACCATTGTACAATGTTGTCAAGATCTGAATTTAATGAGCTTATCATACGCTGCCGTTGCATTTCCACGTCCGAAGAACATGGACGTGAATCTGGAAACGAATATGAGAAGCTGAGAGTACTGTCGTCAACAAAACAATTTAGTGGATTAGAAGTATTAGACAAGAGATCATTAATGAAGATTAGAAAGAGTGTTGGAGACAGAACGAAGCCTTGGGGCACACCAGCATTTATTTTATGGGTAGCAGAATGAAAACCATTAAATTCCACACGGTTGGTAATTAACCATTGTACAATGTTGTCAAGATCTGAATTTAATGAGCTTATCATACGCTGCCGTTGCATTTTCACATCCGAAGAACATGGACGTGAATCTGGAAACGAATATGAGAAGCTGAGAGTACTGTCGTCAACAAGACAATTTAGTGGATTAGAAGTATTAGACAAGAGATCATTAATGAAGATAAGAAAGAGTGTTGGAGACAGAACGAAGCCTTGGGGCACACCAGCATTTATTTTATGGGTACACGGAAAGAATTGAAAAATCACCAATTGCGAAATATTCAGTTGCAATTTACAAAACATGTTTTTTTGTAAATCACGGCACTTTGATTCGAAACTGATAGAACAATTGGCAATTTAACTTTCAATTCATCTCAAATTACAACAATTCCTAAGTTGAGATTTACAATTAAAAGTTATAATTCAAGCTTGTGCCCTTCAAAGTAAATTACAACCTTTTTGTCGCAATTTACTACTTCAAGGGAATAATTCCATTTATACTTTTTACCAATCTGGATTTGCTAAATTTTTTTCGTGATTTACAATCACTGAGTATTAAATTCAACTCAAGTGTGTCTGACGGCTACGTCGAAGGTCCGGAGTTCGATCCCTGCCTCGAACTAATAATTATCTTTTTTTTTTGGTACTGTCTCTTTTGAGGAAATGTAAAATCCTCGAAAAATAAATCTGGTTAATATTAAAAGTGGATCTTTGTAAGCCATTCGGATTCAGCGGGAAATGATATTCCACCAGAATATCAACGCACATACAGGAATCGTTCAGAATATAAGTCTTGAGGCCCTGGCCCCGCTTGTGTCTCCAATAATGCCTTTTTTGTAGTTTTATTATGTACATAGGGAGTACAAGGTTGAATTTCAACTACTCATTATATACAATTTCTTACCTTTTTTTAAATGATCATCACAAAAAATTTTACATTAGAGGTTAGCGTCCAAAATAAGACGACTATATTTTTCTCGCCAATAAAACATAATCTAAATTCAAAATACCCCTAAAATGTAACTCGTATTCAGGTTGCTTCTTATTATTAATTTTGATATCCGACTTGGATACATCACCATGGCCTAGAAGATGTGTGCTAGGTTGGTATGCAGAGGGTCTCGAGTTCGATTCCTAGAATCAGCCAAGTAAGTAATAAATAATAATAAATAATGCTTTTCAATAAATAGAAAACGTTGCTTCTCTCAAAGCGATATAATTTGTTACAAATTGAGTAAAATGGGGTTGCAATTTACGACTTTTACCACTCATTTTTTCAAAAACATATTTTTGATTCAAAACAAAAAGATGGAAATCTACGACTCGCTGTTTGCAATTTACAATCGAGTAAATATAAAATTGATACAAATTTGGATCAATTTTCGATTCGCGATGGCAATGTTTTATTTCTCAGGATCGAATTATTGACCCAAAAAAGTGCTAATTTGCTATTTTTGAGTGTCAATATCTTCATTTCGTTCAATTTTGAAAATTGCGAACAAGGAGTCGTAATTTACAAAACCCCGAGCTAGGGTGAGAAACTGCATAAGATTTTCGTGATTTGCAGCTCATTTTTCTTGATCTGATCTAAAAATTCTTTCCGTGTAGCAGAATGAAAACCATCCAAAACAACGCGAATTGAACGGTCCATCGAAGAAGGGGTTCATCGATGCCAAATGCAGGCATTTTCGATAAGAGAGCCTGGTGCCAGACTCTATCAAATGCTTTTGAAATATGAAGCGCAATAATCTTACTTTCTCCAAAACGATGTAAAGAATGGTTCCACTGTTCGGTGAGATATACCATCATAACACCAGTGGACCTATTGCTACGAAAACCGTACTGCCATTCATTAAGAAGTTTTCGTTTCTCAAGATATTTCTTGATCTGAAAATTTATCAGGGTTTCCATGACCTTGGAAAGAAGGGACGTAAGTGCAATTGATCGATAGTTTAAAGGGGATGAAGATACGCCTTTTTTTGGAACGGGCTGGACAAATGCTGTTTTCCATCCACTCGGAAAGAGACCTGTAGAGTAGGACAGATGGAAAAGCTTACGCAGTAGTTTTGCTAGCGTGGAAGCACACCTCTTCAGAACTATTGGGGAGATACTATCCGGGCCAGCGGATTTGTGTATACCGAGATCTTTAAGAACTCTTGCAACTGAAAGAATGCGAAAGGAGATTTTTCCCATAAAACCATTTCTCAAGAACAGGAGGAGTGATGTCACTCTGTGGTAGTGTCGAATTGGCAGCGAACTTTGCTGCAAATAAATCAGCCTTTGCTTAAGAGCTTACCACAGGAGTGTCGTTATCGACTAGCGTCGGAACCGATGACGAAGTGGAGTTTCGTACGTTTTTTACAAATGACAAAAAATTTTTACTACCTTTGGGACATTGTAGAATTTTTTGCCTTAATTTTTGTTCATGTAAAACCTTGGTTCTTTGAATATGGGCATTACAGGTCTTTCTTGCTTGTTTGAACTTAATCCGGTTTTCCTCAGAAGGGTTGGCTTTGTAACAACGGAAACTAACTTCTCTTACCTCGATAGCTTCTTTACAGCTCAAGTCGAACCATGAATTCTCTTTTGGTTTGATACTGTTTGTCCTATTCGGAACAAAATTTCTCATTCCGCAGAGAATAATGTTTGTAATCATTTCAGCGCTGGAGTCTACGTCACTATCGAGGAAACATAGTGACCACTTAAAGTTTCCGAAGAATTTATTAAGACCGTCCCAGTTGGCTTTCTCGTATTGTCATACGGTTCTCCTTTGGATTTTTTCTTTAACTGGACTGTTGGAGTACGAGAAAAAAGCTGAAATGATACAATGGTCCGACGTGCCTAGAGGCGATAATACATCAATAGTGTATTTATCAGGATGAGATGTTAGGAACAAGTCAAGTGTGTTTGGCGTGTGACCTGCAATGTCAGGGATATTTGTTGGCTTGTCAATTAGCTGAGTTAAGTTGTTGACTTCAGCGAAGATCTCGGCATACCTTCCTTCGGGTGTTGTCTGGCCAGAATATCGAAGCCACGTAGAATTGTGTACATTGAAATCGCCCGTAACAATGATTTCAGTGCGAGGATAAAGGAAAACAATTCTTTGGATTGAGTCCGACAGCGCATCGAATTCGTTAAAAGTCGAGATACTGTCCAGACCCGGGCTTCTATAAATAAAACATATATGGATGATGTGCTTTTGGACGGTGAATTTAAACCGCATGAAATTAAAGTCAGTGTTTGAACACTGACCATATTGTGGTAGAAGCTGGTAAGCAACATCCTTTCTTACGTATACAGCTAGGCCGTGATAAGCGAAGAATAATGGCACTAAGTTGTACCCGTGTAGATTAAATTCCAACGGACCAGAATTTTCACCTATTTGGGTTTCACTTAATGCCAAAACAGCTGGCCTGTTTTTTGCAGTATGAACGTATGCTGCATAAAAATTCTTCCTTAGCCCACGAATGTTGCTATATTCAACACAAAATTTTCCTACCATTATTAAAAAACAAACATTAAAAAAAACAAAACCAACTATACGAACAAATTTCAATATTTTCTCAAATCCCCAATTTGAACTTTTCAATAACACATTTCCAACAGTGACTGCGCCTTCATGGAAATGTGCCTTGAACCGCTCCTGGATTGAAGTGTAAAATATAGAACTTTACGTACAACGCTAACTTAGATTAAGCAGTGCATATACCTTGTAAGCAAGTTTGACTCAGCATATGCACTGCCTAAGCTAGATTAGCTGTGAAGATGATGGGATGGGAAGAGAAGGATTTACCGCTCATTGATGGTGATTTTTATTGTTTCGCATTTAATGTGCACTGAACTAGTTTTTGATGTTGTTGTGTTTAATTTATATTTGATGATTTTTTTTTCTTTTTTTGGGTGAGGGCTGGTTGATAATTTTAATTCACTGATTGCACTATGCTTTGAGAAGAATATTCTTGTTGGAAAGAATCCTAACCATTTTCCAACTAAAATTGTCTGATTTATAAACAAGAATAATCTTAATTCCGTAGGCCTTTGCGCAGATAATATTGAAAAAGTAAAAATACATCATTGTGATTTTTCATTGTCGTCAGACACTTTACAGTAAGCACTAGGCAATACGAGAGTTACGTTGGTGTGAATATAATTCACACATTGTTGTGTTGTTGTGGACTCCTCCTTCGTCTTCGTTGGAAAGCTTGTTAATTATTAGCTTCATCGCTTTCTATACTATGCGTGCGAGTCTCCAGCTCGTCCGCTGGCTCGACATGATAGAATGATGCGTGTGAGTCTCCAGCTCATCCGCTGGCTCAACACGAAAGAATGTTGCGCATGAGTCTCCAGCTCCTCCGCTGGCCCAACACGAAAGTAAAGCCCCTGCTTGGTCATCCTCTCTGAGTTACTCTCAAAACTCTTAGAGGACAACGGACTCAAAATGTGGGTCGCAATATAGGAATGGATAGGATGGAGCGGAAAACAGATTTTTAGAGTCAGACAGTGCCCAAAACAACACGATCAGAAAAAGGTTTTAAGAACCACTAAGAAATAGCTTTTGTGGTGGTAAATCTTACCTTAACAGGGTGCCAATATAAGTTACCTCAGCAAGGAATGACAGACACGCGCCAACACCAATGATCCAGTATCCCTTACTATGACCGAAGCAAATTGACTAATTTTACACCTTTAAATAGACTGCATATTTTATAATTATTCCACTTGCAATATTTCAATAAAAGTAAATAACTATCTTAATGTAAGGTGGTTATTTAAACTGAAATAAAGAACTTGTGTCTTTTCAATAATAATATTTATTTCGTGTGAGAGTTAGTCAAACGCTTTTGAGAAATCTGAGTAGATACAATCCAGCTCATGTCCACCCTCTAATGCCCTTGAGCACTTGTGCATACCATAAATTTTAGTAAGTTAGATACAGTTGACCGCTTCTACATGAAGCCATGTTGTTGTTGGCAGATCAGATTCCGGCAGAAAAAAAGTTATACTATCTCAAACTATTTGTACAGAAAGCTTTGCAACAGAAGAAAGTTTGGAAATTGGTCTATAGTTGGCGATGTCAAATTGAATACCCTTTTTAAAGACAGGAGTTATGAATGATTCTTTCCATACCCGCGAAAATTTACCGGACGTAAGGGAAATCTTGAAAAGGAATAGAAGTGGAGAAGCTTAGATGCATGAACATTTTTTTAATATTAAGACAGCAATACCATCAGGCCCGGGAGAGTAATCATCTTTCAGTAACGAAAGATAACGCGAAACTTTATCCTTATCAATTAGAATGTTGTTAAAAGTGGCTTGGGGCAGTATTGAAAGAAATGATCGTTTATACTGACTGGGAATACAATAAAAGACCTGTAAACAAAGTTGGCTGGATACCCATCAGACTTCTTTTTTGAACCCAGCTTCAACGATATCTCCATTTACTTCACATATGCTGCGTAAAGGTTTTAGGAAAGTAAATTAAATTCTTCAAATAGTGCACGAAGCACATTAAGATCAGAAATTGAGAGATTTTTAATATAGGAGTTCCAAGCCTTATTTCTTCTATTACGTAAAGATTTGAGTTCCTTTCTGTACTACGGATGACCAGAGTTCATATTTGTAGAAAACTTAAGAGGAATTGAATTAATCAAGCAGATATTGAAAATTTCGTAAAATTGAGTAACTGCATCGTCAATGTTAGAGCAAACATGAATATTAGAAGAATAGAAGCACTTTCTTCTTCGTGAAGTAATTGAAAGTCTGCTTTACGAAAATCAAGTGAATAGGAACAGTCTTGAGCATTGCTGAAATTGAGTAAATGGCTGCTCATGTCAACAAATATATCAATAGAGGATGGTAGGAGTCTACGTTAGATGTGGCAGAGGTAGATTCTACCACTTCCGTACTAACAGCGTCAGAGGAAAAGACTAAATCGACAGTTCGATTTTTAAAATTTTTAATACAGCTCTTGCTGTTAGTCAGTAGAAGTTATATTGCCCAAAAGAAGAAGCTCCTGTTGCGACGAAGTTAAGGATGCTTCTAAATAGGACTCGTCTTCGAAAGGGTTCAGATGATGTTGGGTATACTGAAGTCCCCCATTAGTAAAATTTTGCCATTTGAACCAGCAATATCGATCGTACAAGGTGGACCAAAAGAAATCACCCTATTGAAATATGCTCTCATTTTTGCAAATGGCCGCCAATGTCAAATCTGAACTTGAAGCGATTTCTTTTTAACTCCGTGTTTTATCTGTTTGAAGAGAAACTCAAATCGAGTTTCTGTCTCGAACTGTTACCTTAAAAGCAACAGGTTTTATTTTAATGGATTTGGAACCGCTTTAACGATTGCAATTGAATTAACATATAAATAGTTTATCACATTTAGTGTGGATTTGATAAAATTGAGTTTTAATTTTTTCACTTAAACGTTCATACGCTAATATTTCTGTACTTGGTCGAAACCTTTGCTTTGTTGTTTTTGATTTAAGGTCATTGTTTCTCTTTGGTTTAATTCTTTTTAATTTGTTCAACATTTTTTCAACGCCATTTTCAAACGAACATTTTTGGTGGGCAAACGTGGGCTAACAAAAAATTTCACAAGTGGGATGCCAACTTCAAGAAATTAAAAATTGTATTTTGTCAATATTTTCAAAAGGGAAGGTGGCCAAACGAACTGCATAAAAAATTGATTTTAACATCTATTTTTACTTGCGATTATAGGTACTATAAGACAAGTTATGCATTCGCCAAAAAAAAAAAGTTTTGAGATAACAACCAAACATGACATTAATATGATAGCGAAGACGAAAAAAGATGGTCTAAAAATTCTGTCCGTCTGTATGTCTGTCTGTCTGTATACATACCTACAGCCCAAACGGGTTTGCCGAAACGCTTCAAACTTGGTATATAGAGTACAGAGGGAATTTGAAATTTTGACTTGCTATTATAGGTACTAGAACAATAAGGCAAGTTATGCATTCGTAAACAAAAAATTTTGTTTGGACAATCAAACATAACATAACGATCATAGAGGAGTCGAAAAAAGTGGGTCCGACAATTATGTCTGTCTGTCCGTCTGTCTGTATCTGCACCTACAGTCTAAACTCATTCGATTCTTTCGAAATTTCACCCATATATAGTGGTAGGTAGCTCAATTATTACTGCGTACCAATATTTTAAAAAAGAATTTAAAAAAGTTAATTTTTAATTTAAAAGCTGACCCGGCGAACTCCGTACCGCCTTTTTTAACATTTTTGAAATGACTGAATTTTTTGTTTAACTATTAATGCACGCTAAGCTTCACATGGCGATGGAAATATAACACTTATAGTATTAGTAAATTAAAATCAGTTGAACTATCAAAAATTCTCTACTTTAATGCGTTCGATGGATAGAAAGTGATTATCCTGTCAAAAAAAAAGGTATTCACCCCTTTTGATCTGGCTATAATTTACAAAGCGTTTATACACCTTAAACTCGTGTATAACTCCCACCTCTCGGCAGTTGCTTCTCAAACTTCTTTACACGTGCTCGATAGAGTTGACAAAAGCGTTATAATTGATTATGGAGAAAAGGATTATGGAAACATTTCCATCAATTGAACATCGTCGAAATTTGTCATGTCATTCCTTATTTTACCGCTTCTTTTACAAAAATGCTCACTCTATTTAGCCTGCTGCGTTACTCCTTTTAAACGAATTCCCCGTAATACTCGTCTTGCTATGAATGCTCATCACTTTAAACTTGATCCCAATCTCGGACGTACCGTGAAATATAGGAATTCCTTCTTCAGCCGAAAAATTAATTTTTACCAAAATCTCAAGCCCCAAGACCACTGTCACACGTTAGAGCAAATTCGTACGATCCAGTCTTGCATTTTATTTTTCCATCCGGAGAGAAAAAAATAGTGCCGCTAGTTTGCCGACACTCGAACACGCAACTAACATCTCTCCAGGCGAAAAATACAAACTTCGTACTGCCTCCCGCCTAAAAATTTGTTTACCTGGTTCAAAACAAATCCAAAAAAAAAATGCACGACTGGGTCGCACGAACTTGCTCTTATATGTGACAGTGGTTTGGGGCTTGAGATTGTGATAAAAATAATTTTTTTAAAAAATTCTTAAAAAAATACTTAAACTAATTTGAGCTAAAAAAATACGCAATTTTGTTTCTTGAATAAATTTGAATTTGTGAAAATAAATTTATAAAAATCTGTGGAGCGGTTTTTGAGAAACTTTAAAAAAAAATTTAAAAAAAAATTCACTAACGCCAATTCATAGGTATTCAGAAAATACATTTATGTAATTTCTGAAAAAAATTAAAAAGCAGTTTTCAAAATATTAATTTTAATTTTTTTTTTTAAAATGCTTCTTTATATACAAAAAAATATTTTTTAAAAATATTGGTATGCAGCAGTTTAACCTATATATGTGTGAAATTTCGAAAGTATAGGTTGAGCAGTTTTCGAGATAGTCGAAAGCAAAAAAACGGTCCTATGGAAAGGACCGTTCTTAGACATTTATTAAAACTTTTTTGGTGGTACCTAAAAAGCTACGCTGATTTTTTAAATCAAAATCGTTAGAGCCGTTTTCGAGAAAAATAAGCTTCAGGTAACGGTTATATGGCAGGTACCGTTATTTTTTGAGCTAAAAAAAAATCAATATCAATATCTAAAAAACTCTATACAAAAAGTTTGAAACAATTGCCCACCCGTTTGGGCTGTAGGTGTCTATACATACAGACAGACATACAGACGGACAGAATTTTTAGGCCACCTTTTTTCGTCTTCGCTATCATCGTAATGTCATGTTTGATTGTTATCTTAAAACTTTTTTTTTCGACGAATGCATAACTTGCCTTATAGTATAGTAATCGCAAGTAAAAAATTACCCGGCATGCGTTTTAATTTTAATGCTAACACGAAGAGATTGTTTGGTTAAATATTCTGCTTATTGAAGTGCTTTTTGATGCACAATATAAAAGGCAATAAGCCCCGCGACGTATTGCTTCTTCTTGTACATAAATAAGACACTGCAATTGATTTGCTTGTACAAATTTATAACTTTAATTCATTTTCGAAAACACTTTGATTTTTCGCTATTCACCCACCATGCACTAAAAATGCATTTCTGAAAATTTACTTCACCGGTTTTGACCATTCTTCATATAAACCTTCCTAAGCATCCTCAAAATATCCGTCTAAAAGATTTGTTCTTAGTTTGATAAAATGCACTTAAAATGCGTTCATGGCAAACCGATTTTTTAAAATTTTCTTTTGACAATAACAAAAACACAAAATAAAGAATTATGCACTTTGGCCGAGTTGCTCGGAAGTTATGAGGGAACATACATTTTTGCGATCCATTTTTATATACATAGATAGATAGATAGATTTTGAAAACTGCTTATGAACTTTTTTTTTTAATAATAAATAAATGTATTTGCTGAATACCTATGAACTGGCGTTTTTGAATTTTTTTTGAAATTCTTTTTTTCTCAAAAACCGCGCCACAGATTTTTATAAATTTAGTGTCATAAATTCAAATGTATCCAAGAAAAATAAAATGCACGACTGGGTCGCACGTACTTGCTCTGTGGGTGCAATACTACGACGAAAAAAAACTTTTCGATCAAAAAGAACAACTCATTTTTGAAAAATTTGGTAAAAATTAAAAAAAAATTGGCTAAAACTGGAAGACTCGATATACGGGAGCTAACGTTAAGTAACCTTTAGTATATCAAATTTAGATGTCGTCTTTTGGGTGATATAAATTTCCGCTTATGGCCAAATTATAAAACTGATATTTTCAATTTCCGCTATTGTCATGTGTAGCAAAAAACTAAAAATGCAGTTTTCTTTGAAGTATTCTATATATGTAACATACAAAGCTTCATAAAAATCGGGAGAGCCTTTTTTGAGTAAATTAGAAAAAACGAAACAATTGGCCAAAATCTAATGGCTCTTTGTATAGGAGCCACCATTTAAAAAAAAGAAAATGCAAAAAAATCAATGCCATCTGAAAGGAAACGGAAGGAAACTATACCAAACAAAGTTTGAGTGAATTCGATGCAACCGTTGACAACTTATGGCCATTTGAAAAAAAGCCGTTAAGAGCAGATCTCCGTTATGTGCATTTTTAGCCAAAAACTGAAAACGCAGTTCTCTTAAAAACGCTAAAAGAATATAACACACAAAGTTTAATCAAAATCGTTAGAGCCGTTTTCGAGCAAATTAGAAAAAACCAAAAAATGTTGGCTAAAACTTATCGGCTCGATGTATGGAAGCCACCGTTTAGAAAAGCTTCAGTGAAAAATTTACAAAGCCATCCTATAGAAAACTATAAAAAACTACCTATGCCAAACGAAATTTGAGTCGATTCAATCAAGCCGTTGTGAACTTATGGCTATTTGAAAAAAAGCCGTTAAAACCTGATTTTCGTTAGGACTATTTGAGCCAAAAACGAAAAACGCAGTTTTGTTAGAAATGCTTAAAGTAAGCTAAATTTTGAATTTAATCAAAATCGTTAGAGCGGTTTTCGAGAAAATTCAAATTGAAAAAAACCGTTACTTGAAAGGTACCAGTTTGAGCCGGGCTAAAACGAAATAAAAAAACCTCGACAACCGTTTTTCTTCAAACTACTATACAGGGTGATTCACCAGCGTTGTGCCAAAAAGCTAGAGCGTGTAGGTTAAGTTGAGACAAGAAAAAAATCGTATGGGAGGGGTGGCCTATTCCCCTCCGTTTAGCCGGGAGGGGCAATTTTCTGAAAAATTGACTTATTTTGTAAAAAAAAATATTTAAAATCAACGGGTTCGTTTACAACACCGTGTTATACCTTTTTGGAAAGCCAAAAACTTCTCCTTTTATTTTGTTTATAAATTAAATTGTTTTAACGAATAGTTTAAAAAATATAAATTTTCAAACTCAAAATTTTGAAAAAAAAATTTGAAAAAATAATTTTAAAACTAATTTTTTTCAAAATTTTACGTAATTAAGTATAATTTTTGTTCTCAGAATTCAACGCTTCCATTAATCTTTAATCCAACACTGAAATTCGTATGGCTCTACGACTTTTTCTTGCCAAGATATTCAAAAATAACCGAACCTACTTCTTCACATTCCTTCCCGTTGATTTTAAATATTTTTTTTTACAAAATAAGTCAATTTTTCAGAAAATTGCCCCTCCCGTCTAAACGGAGGGGAATAGACCCCCCCTCCCATACGATTTTTTTCTTGTCTCAACTTAACCTACACGCTCTAGCTTTTTGGCACAACGTTTATGAATCACCCTGTATATCAAGTTTGAAGAAAATCCGTCAAGCGGTTTAGGCTGTAGCATGACGTGAAAAAGCGCACATCCGCACAGACGCACAGATAGACCGACGGACGGTATGGCGAAAACCACTTTTTTGGGCTTCTCTATCATCGTAATGTCATGTTTTTTCTGCACGAAACCAATACTTGCCCTATTGAGCAAGTAAAAAATGGTATACTTTTTTCAGCTCAAATTAGTTTAAGAGTTTCGAACCATTTATTTTTATCAAAATCTCAAGCCCCTAAACCACTGTCACACATGAGAGCAAGTTCGTGCCACCCAGTCGTTCATTTAATTTGTTTTGTCTCAACTTAAAATTTGTATTTTGATTATTTCCAAAACCAAGGGTTTGCCCGAACTAGATACATCAATTTCGATAAAAATAAAATGCACGACTGGGTCGCACGAACTTGCTCTTATGAATTGCTTAGTGGCTCCATATATGGATATTAAATAAAATTAAATAATTTCGAGAATCCTTTTATTTTTTAAATTAGCTTAGTATGTCAATCTAGAAAAAAAAAATATTGAAAATCGTTCGACCAGTTTTTTTTAAAAAGGTTATTTTTGAAAAACTTTTCCCACAAAAATATTGAAGTTTATTTGAGTATGTAAATTTATGACAATACGTAGTTTATATCAACATATATTTCGAAAACCAAAAATTTTTTTGAGAAAATTATAAAAAATCCAAAAAAAAAGAGTTTTTGAAAATTTTGAAATGCCATAGGTATTGATAAAATTATAAATGACTTTCTGTGCCTAAAATTTTATTGAAATCGGATGTATAGTTTACGACAAAATTTGATTTGAAAATACTGGTTCTATGAGAGGTACCGTTAAAAGTAACATTATGAAAAATCTTTTCTTACCAAAAGATAGACTGTCTTACAAAAATATTATTCTGAAAGTTTTTCAAAATCGCTACAGCCGTTTTTGAGAAAATCAATTTTTTTCTTCACGATTGTATGGCAGGTGCCGTTATTTTTGGGCTTAGAGCAAAAATTAAAAATATGTCCCTAGCCAGACAGCAAATGCAGTGCTGTCTCCCGTTAGCTCAGCTGGGAGTGGGTTCGATAAGAACAACACTTTTATTAATCGCACTCGATTAATAAACCGAAACGATGAATTGAATTTATGTGTATATAGAGTAAGGGAGTGTACTTAGGAGTATATACGAATGGGCGCCAGGAAACTTTTGTGGTAGTTTGTCTTACCAAATGGAAGCTGAAAAATGTCTTCAATTTTTAACAAAATAAACAATTGAATTATTATTCCCAATGGGAAATTGAAATCTTTTATTGATTGGGAAGTGATTGGTTTGGGAAAACTTGGCAGAAGGCCTGGACTAAAATCCAGAGGCTAAAATTTGTGGTCACAACGAGATACAAAAATACTAAGCTTGGTAAATCCGCCAACAAGAAAATCCCTCTTAACGTCTTCAAAATTTAACTTCTAGATTTCCTCAGATGTGCCCGGGAAAAGAAAAAGGTATTATTTTCCATCAGAAAAAAACAATGTAAGTGTGAATTAAACTCAAAAATATAAAATACAAAAACAACTCATCAAAGTAAAAGAAAGATTAAATTTAAAACCAAAATGTAAATTATAAGAACAACAAAAAAACAGCTACGTTACTTTACTACTTTTCAATAAAAAGACAAGCTACGTTACTTTACAAATCGGATGCGTCGGTATACGATTTCAAATCCTTGACTTCCAGGTTTCGCGGTCTTTATTATTATTGACCTCTAGCAAGTAAGTCCAAGGTGGCAAACGCTTTTTAATTCTAAACGGACCGACAAACTTCGGTGCTAATTTCGTGGCGTAATAATTCGCGGCATCCGACAACAAGAAATTTCTACGCCATACAAGTTCGCCGGGGTGATATTGAACATCACGCCGTCGAAGTTTAGGCTTGGGCAGATCTTTTAGAAGCTGCCTGTATTTTTTTTCTTAATATATCAAGCTCTTGAAACGATTCTCGATCTCGACCTGATCTTAAACTGTTTCGGAGCTATCTTCTACTAATGGTACTTCTCGGCCAGAAGTCACCATATCCCTCACAAAATTAACACAGTAAGGAGAAACTCCTAAAACCTCATGTTGTGACGTGCGAATCGCGCATGCTACTTCTGCACCTGTGAATCCCACACTGTGCTTTTCAGCGACGTAAGCCCAAAACGTCGTCTTAATAACCTGATTAATTCTCTCCGCAGGATTTGCCTGCGGATGATAATGGGCTGTGAACTTTAATTGTGACGCGTACGCCTGGCAAAGCGTTTTCAATTCCTTGGAACGGAACTGTGGACCGTTGCAACATACGATCACCTTGGGAATGCCAAAAAGAAGGAAGACGTTGTTTTCTAGTTCCCTACAAATAGATTTGGCCGTAGCCGACCTCAACGAAAAGAGTAGTGGAAACTTTGAAAAGTAATCCACTCGTCAAAATGTTTGTAAACCCCTACTCGACTTAGGAAGTGGACCTACCAGATTTATAGAAATCATCTGCCATGGTGATTTTATTCCTACCCTCTCTGTCATCAAACCAGCTGGCTTATCATTCACCGGCTTTACTTGTTGGCAAACTTTACAATTCCTAACATACCTGGTTATATCGGCCCTCATTTTTGGCCAGTAAAATTTTACCATTTTTCCTAACACCCATGTGTCCTGCTAATGGACTATCATGGTTCACCTGGAAAATACCTAATCTTTCATTTTTACCTATCACCTATCACTCTCTTCCACTCCTGACTCGTCTCATGATTTGGCTTCACCAGTTTGAACAACTTCCCTTGTTCAACTCTCCAAGCTGGAAACCTACGTGGACTGGTATTGACTGTAGAAATCATTTTAGCCACCCAAGGGTCTAAATCCTCTTTTGAGATACCACCCAACTGTGGCACTCCTCGAGAAAGCATATCCGGAACTACATGCTCTTTGCCCTTGCGATGAATGATCTCAAAGTAGCACTGCTGTAAGCTAATGGCCCAACGAGCCAACCTACCCTGTGGATCTTTAAGATTGCTTAGCCATACCAAAGAGTAATGATCTGTATCAACCGTAAATTGAACACCTTCCATATACAGTCACAACTTCTCGATTGCCCAAAGTAGAGCCAAGCATTCTTTTTTTCGTTACGATTTAACGACCTACTAAGGTAACAGACAACCTTTTCTCACTCATCAAAGTTCTGCAAAAGAACCGCACCGACACCATAATCTGACGCGCCTGTTTGAACGATAAATAGTCGTTTAAAATCTAGGCAAGTGAGTATAGGTGCTGTCACCAAACATTCCTTTGCCTTCCTATCGCTATCCTCACATTCCGGATTCCAAATAAACTTTTTATTTTTCTTCAAAAGATCTGATAATAAGGGCCTAAGCAATTCTGCAAAATTTGGTACAAAACGATGGTACCACGAAACTGTCCCTATAGAACTCCTAACTTCCTTAATATTTTACAGTGCTGGAATCCTAACCATGCTTTCCACTTTTTCTGGATCCACATGTAACCCATTTCGATTCACTATATAACCTAAAAATTTAAGAGATGGCATGCAGAAGTTGCATTATTCCCTAGGTACTCACTTTTAATCCTGCTTCACTCAACCTTTTCATCACCTCATTCAGAATTTCAAGATGTTTCTCGAAGGTTTCAGAAATGATGATGATGTCATCTAAATAGACCAAAACGAATGGCTCCAGATCGGCACCCAAAACTGTGTCGATAAACCTCTGCCAAGTCGCTGGTGAGTAATGCAGACCGAAAGGCATTCACCTAAACTGAAAAAAGACCCCTCCCAGGTACCGTAAAGGCAGTTGTTGCGATTTTTTGGCAAAAATAAAGAGGGGTGCGATTTAACTTCTAATTCAGTGGTTTATTTCTGTAAATTAATTATTTAAGTAGTGACCAGTGTTGGATAGTTACGCGTAACTTTGAAATTTTAATTAGTTACACGTAACTAATGTAACTTATGTAACTAATGTAACTAATGTAACTTATTGTAACTAAATGTAACTAACTATAACTAATAGAATTTTTCAAATACAAAAACTCACATTTTATGTTAAATTGAAATTTAGAAGTTCCGTTCGCAAACCCGATCGAATGACGATTGACTACACTGTTTTAGGGCAAATCTGGGCCAGCTGCCAGCTGTGGCAACGCCAACCTAGCAAGGAACACATTTTTAAATTACTACACGGAAAGAATTTTTAGATCAGATCAAGAAAAATGAGCTGCAAATCACGAAAATCTTATGCAGTTTCTCACCCTAGCTCGGGGTTTTGTAAATTACGACTACTTGTTCGCAATTTTCAAAATTGAACGAAATGAAGATATTGACACTCAAAAATAGCAAATTATCACTTTTTTGGGTCAATAATTCGATCCTGAGAAATAAAACATTGCCATCGCGAATCGAAAATTGATCCAAATTTGTATCAATTTTATATTTAATCGATTGTAAATTGCAAAAAGCGAGCCGTAGATTTCCTTTTTTTGTTTTGAATCAAAAATATGTTTTTGAAAAAATGAGTGGTAAAGTCGTAAATTGCAACCCCATTTTACTCAATTTGTTAACAAATTATATCGCTTTGAGAGAAGCAATGTTTTGTATTTATTGAAAAGCATTTATTATTATTTATTGAAAAATGTAACTTTTACTCACTTGGCTGATTCAAGGCATCGAACTCGAGACCCTTTGCATATCAATCTAGCACACATCTACTAGGCCATGGTGATGTATCCAAGTCGGATATCAAAATTAATAATAAGAAGCAACCTGAATATGAGTTACATTTTAGGGGTGTTCTGAATTAAAATTATGTTTTATTGGCGAGAAAAATATAGTCGTCTTATTTTGGACGTCTAACCTCTAATGTACAATTTTTTGTGATGATCATTTAAATAAAGGTAAGAAATTGTATATAATGTGTAGTTGAAATTCAACCTTGCACTCCCTATGTAGGTACATAATAGAACTAAAAAAGGCATTATTAGAGACACAAGCGGGGCCCGGGCCTAATTACTTACATTCTGAACGATTCGTGTATGTGCGTTGATATTCTGGTGGAATATCATTTCCCGCTGAATACGAATGATCCACTTTTAATATAAACCAGATTTATTTTGCATTTTCCAAAAGAGACAGTACCAAAAAAAAAGGAAGATAATTATTAGTTGGAGACAGGGATCGAACTCCGGACCTTCGACGTAGCCGTCAGACACACTTGAGTTGATTTTAACACTCAGTGGATGTAAATCTTAGCAAATCCAGATTGAAGTAGTAAATTGCGACAAAAACGTTGTAATTTACTTTGAAGGGCACAAGCTTGAATTATGACTTTTAATTGTAGATCTCAACTTAGAAATTGTTGTATTTTGAGATGAATTGAAAGTAAAATTGCCAATTTTTCAATCAGTTTCGATAAAAAGCGCCGTGAATTACAAAAAAAAACATGTTTTGTATATTGCAACTGAATATTTCGCAATTGGTGATTTTTCAATTCTTTCCGTGTATATTTCTACAAAAAAAAATTTCAAAATAACAAAACAAAATAGATCTGGTTTGAGCTAAATCTGAAATTTGAGACCAAATCTGGGATTAAATCTGAATTTACCATACAATAATAAATCACAATAAATAAAGAAATGTCCAGGAGTCCCAAGAAAGAAGGGAAAACTTCAAATGTAAGTAAAAATCTATTGTATGCTCCAAGAATATAATATTTTATTAGATTTCCTTTTCATCAGGAACATAGTAATTTCAATATGTATTCCTTGCCAGGTTGCCGTTGAACTTGCTTATAAAAGAATTTTGTCAATAGTCGATTGGGATTCAGGATGAAATGTGATTTTTTTATTTTTTATTATTAAGTTAGAGTTAGTTTTATTTAGTTACAGTTAGTTACATTTAGTTACATTAGTTACATTAGTTACGCCAAATATTGGGCGTAACTAATTCATATTAGTTACGCGTAACTAAACGAGTAACTTACTTCGTGTAACTTACTTGCCAACACTGGTAGTGACAAAATATAAATATATTCCTTACCGCAGTTTAATTCCCTTCCTCCTTGGCTAAATTTTAATCGCAAATGAACGAGTAAAGTTATTTTACGCGCGAAATCTTATCTAAGGTTAAGTTCATGGTCGAAGAATTTGACAATAAGAGAAATCTACATAATAAATGTCAAACAAAAGAAAGAAGTGAAATAAGCTGGGCTTACAGCCAATTTATTACGGGACATTTAGACTTAGCATTTCATGACATTCCCACCCCCGTGGATCGATTCCGATTCACTAACTTTTACGTCTACAATAGCGAGGTTGGATACAGGACGGAGCATTAGTCCCTTAGCAGTACGAACTTCTACTTTTCGGACTTGTCCATCGACTCCAGGATAAACGCTTTCAATACGGCCTCGACACCACTGGTTTCTTGGAACGCTTGCGTCGCGTAAGAACGCTAAGTCCCCGATAGCCACTGGCTTTGAACGTTCACACCACTTCGCTCGTCGTGTTAATGTGGGCAGGTATTCTGCTACCCACTTTTTCCAGAAACGATCCCTCAACTGGCGGGCAATACGCCATTGCTTTCTTAAACGACATACATTTTCCAGAGGCTGTTCAATACTAGGTGTTTGCGCTGTATTTGCAGAGCCCAACAAAAAATGATTTGGGGTGAGCGGCTCTTCCTGGTCAGGAGATATTGGTATATGCGTGAGTGGGCGAGAGTTCACAACATTTTCAGCTTCTTCATTAGACTTTGTAGAGTGAATTCTCGTGGAGCCACTTCTCGCAGTGTATGTCGGAGCACTCTTTGTACATATTGAACCATGCGTTCCCAAACTCCACCTTCTGCGGGGTTGGCCGGGCAATTAAACACCCACTCAACTCCTTTCGTCGTTCCCTCTGCAAACGTTCACAATCGAAAATTTCGGAAAAGCGTTTTGATTCATTGAAGGTTCCAACAAAGTTCGTACCATTGTCAGAACGGATCCTTAATGGAACTCCCCGTCGGTTGGTAAAGTTCCGAATGGCCAGAATACATGCGTCTGTCGACAAATCATACACAACTTCAAGGTGTATAGCACGAACGACCAGGCACGTAAATAAAGCCACCCACCGCTTGTCAGTACCTACGTGCGTCGGCCAATTGTGACGCTAATTGGCCCAAAGTAGTCCAGACCCGTATAAGAAAAAGGCCGAACAAAGGGTGTAAGCCTGTCTTCCGGTAGAGAACCCATCATTTGAGGGACAGGGGAGGCTTTGGCGATTCTGCAGACAAACAAAACAGCTTGAAATAATTTTGCGAAGGATTTGTCGTAAGCGTGGTATCCAATATATGTGACGGATTTCACATATTGTGGCTTCAAAATTCTGATGTTTCATTTTGCGATGTCGATCATTGACCACTAGCGCTGCAAATTCATGAGCAGGAGGCAAAACGATTGTTCGTTTAGCAGCATATGTCAGCCAATTAGTTGCATCGATTCTGCTATAAACCCGAAGTAATCCATCGCTATCAATGTAGGGTGAAAGTTTGCTCAACGGGCTTCCCTTTTGAACAGCTTGATTTCCCTTGATATGACTTAGTTCTGTCTCAAATGATTCGAGTTGGACTTGGTGACACAAAAATTTCTCTGCAGTATTAAGCTCCGCAACAGAGAGACCAATGAATTGGTAGATGTCCTGTTTCTTTCGGCATCGATTCACAAAACGAAGTACCCAGGCCATTGTTCTTATGAGCCTGCAAAGAGATGAAAAACGATTAAATTCAATAAAACGATTACTCACGATAACCAGGGAGTATTTTGGACGAAGTTCTTCTTCGGTGTCGTCTTCAATATGAACCAAAACTCTCTTTTGCCAGTGTTCTTCATCCCTTAGCAAGAAATCTGGACCATTCAACCAACGCGAGGAAGATTCTAAAGGAAAATTCAAAGTTCTTGTGGGCCCATCAGCAGGGTTTTCTTGCGATGGGACCCATTTCCAATTAGACGAACTAGTACAGTTTATAATTTCGGCAATCCTATGAGCGACAAAGGGTTTATAACGACGATGTTCACTGTTAATCCAATTGATAACGGTTATTGAGTCGCTCCATAGAAAGGTATATGATACTTTAACGGAATGATCTTCCATTAATGTTTTCATTAAGCAGCTTGTAGTTCAATGCGCGGAATCGTCAGTGGCTTGAGTATTGCACATTTTGTTTTGGAACATACGAAAGTTGTTTCTACTTCACCTTTGAAGTTATTTGCTCTCCAATACGCCACTGCAGCAAATGCTTCCTCGCTGGCGTCAACGAAGACGTGAAGCTGGATCTGTTTTGGTCGGGCATTATTAAAGTAAAAACGTGGAACTTTAAAGTTGAGCACGTCAGATAATTGTAGACGCCACTTATTCCATGCTATCGATACTTCATTCGGTAATGGTTCATCGCATTGCACTTCAAGCCGCCATACATCACGCATCAACAATTTTGCTATGATTGTAAAATGGTTTAAAAACCGAGGGGATCAAACAGCGACATAACGACACTTAAAAGTTCTCTCTTAGTAGGGCTTCTCCTTCCGTTGATAATGTCTTCATTCACATGATGGAATCGTAGCTGATAACAAAAAGTATCACTAGTTGGCTGCCAAAACATGCCTACTATTTTCTCAGTGTATAGACTGCTTTTGTTATCGACCACAATTGACGCATTTTGCCCTCCTAATGCTTCCAGGACGTCAAGAGAATTTGAACTAAAATTTCTTAGCTCGAAACCTCCATTTTTGTGAATATCTCGAACCTGTCGTGATATTTCGATAGCTTCTTCAACAGACTGAAAGCTATCTACAAAGTTATCCACATAATGGTAGTTCAATATGGACTGAACGGCTCTCTCATTATAAGTTCGATGCTCTACAGCATTAGATGTTTTCACATACTGAGCTATACAAGGTGAACAAGCAGCCAAAAAAGTCATCACCATCATCTCATAAATGTTTGGTTGCCTTGTATCATCTCCATTACGCCACAGAAATCGTTGGGCGTACCTATCCTCTGGCCGAATCATTATCTGGTGGAACATCCCTTTAATATCCCCACAAACCGCGATCGCTCCTTCTCGAAAATGCATTAGTGCTGATGGCAGTGTTCGATGTTCCTGAGGGCCTTTCAGCAAGTAAGAGTTAAGCGAAGTCCTATTAACCTCGGCAGCAGCGTCAAATACAAGGCGCAGCTTGGTTGGCTTGCTTGGGTTCACCGCGCCAAAGTGTGGTAAGTACCAAGTCTTAGGTTCCTCTACGTAAGCCTCTTTTAACGTCAGCTTGCGTGCATAGTTCTTATGGACGTAATCCTGAATAATAGAGCAATACGCGTCACCAAAGCTGTTGTCTCCTTTCATCTTCTGCTCTATTCCCACTAAACGCTTCAACGCCATGGAGAAGCTATCAGGCAATAACACATCGTCAGATTTCCATAACAAACCAGTTTGAAATCTTTCTTTATTTCTTTTTGTCGTCGATTGAAGAATGTCTCTTGCTCGGATATCATGTTTACTTTCAACTGGAGGTAACGGTTTAACACCAAAAATTCTCGGTCTCAAAATAATTTGTAACTAGATCATGAAGAGATTCACCGCTGAGTGCATGGGTAAGGAGACAAGATGGTGCTTTACATGGAGCCCTTGCTGCTTGACCGAAAACAACCCATCCTAATTCAGTATGCGCCGCATATGGCCCGTTAGTATTTAGCGGGATAGTTTCTTTTGGCAAACCCAGATAGCAATGGTCAAGTCCGATTAAAAGCTTAGGCATGACGTTTTTATATGGCTATAAGTTTACCTGTTTTATATGGCTCTCGAGCTCGCGCATCTCTCTATCACCCAAGCTCTGCTTAGGAAGATCTAAATTAGATACTCCATACACGTTCTTAAGCAAGTGCCTTTCGTTCTTACCAGCTCCACTAATATAAAGATCAACCAGAAATGTAGGCTCCTGAGCTCTTCGCTCGCCAACCCATTGCATATTTAGTTGGCACCTTTGACCTCGTAGTCCTAATTCTTCAATACGATCTGCATCTAACATGGTGATGGATGATCCTTCATCTAGGAGAGCATACACATTAATTTCCTTGCTGGGACCATACAATGTAACTGGTAGAACACGAAAGAGAAGATCGTTCGTAACTGCTTTTTGAGTAGGTTTCTTTAAGTTACTGGAGCAGTGTGGAACGAGAGACTTAGCTCCATCTAAAGTAACACAGTCATTTTGCGTCTGGTGTTCAATCGAGCCAGCTGCATTTGCTTCTACCTCATGAAGAAGGCTGTGATGATGTCTACGACAGTTATTAGCAGAGCATTGCCTTTTATTACGACAATAACGCATTGAATGGTCCGTTTCCAAGCATGTGAAACACAAACGAGGACGTTTTATTATAGACCATCTGACTGGAACACTCGAGGCAATGAAACGAAGACATTCGCTTATCTTGTGTGGGTTATTGCACAAGACACATTTAATGTCAGAAGTGCGTTCACCACTTGCGGTATGCAAAACTGGCATTCGTCGTTTTGGTTCATTGATATCTAGCTCTTGCACAGTGCAGATCAAATTTGCCAGATCGCTCAACCATTGACTAAAGTGTAAAATGGTTGGGTACGGATGTGCTTCCACAGCACACTTGGCCCATTCCAATTGTTTGCTCATTGGAAGTTTCGATACGAGCTCTTCTAACAATGTAGGATTTGCCAAATGTTGGTTTCCGTTGACTGTTTTGAGGAAAACAGGCTAAGTTTTTAACTTTGGTGGCAAATTCCACGATTCGACCAACTGCGTTTTCATGAATCGTTGGAATTTCACGAACATCGTTCAACTGGCTACGGATAAGCAATTCTGGACGACTAAAGCGAAAACGAAGTTGATCTATGACAGCGTCTACGTTGTCTGGATGGATTAGAAGTGACTTAACAGTCTCTCGAGCAATACCAGCAAGGCTCTTTTGTAATCGATATTTATTTTCCAGGTTTGTGTAGTTGTAGGCATTGGTCGAATGTATGAAATCATTATACAAAATTGGCCAGTCCCCCGGTAGTCCGCTGAAGTTTGGGAGGTCTTGAATTTTGCTTGGGGAAGTAACTTGTGGCAAATACGTCGAATTTGCGAAATCTCGTTGATGTTAAGGGCTGAAGTGAGCATTCGAGGACGTTGTTGGTATGTTAAGCTGTTCCAAAATCTATTGTATCAGGACTCTTATAAACCCCTACGGGTGGCAAAGGACCAAATGTTGTAGACCAACACTTAGCTGGCCGCATGTTTATAATATTGTCAGTAGAATGCCTTTGTTGAAATGTGTATGGATGGGCTTGAAATTCAATTGGTGGAGGATTTGATGGGGAGGAGGAAGTAACTGAGGTTATGACATTGTTAATCATTTTCGCTTAACCTATCATGAGTAACTTTGAGTTGATTTTGAATATCTTCAATTTTTCTCTGCATCGCTAATAGAATTGCTTCATTGGCATTGGTGTGCACCTGTTTGGCTCCTTCATCCCTTCCTGGTATGACGTTAATTGTAGTGTCGAGCAACCCACTTGAACCAGAAGTATTTTTCACATCGGGGCAATCAAGGCAGGTTCTGTAGAGATGCATGACATTGGCACAGTTGTAGTTAAATTTAATATCGTAGAAGCAGTTACACCACTGGAAAATTCAGAAGTCGTAGGCTCTTTTATTGAAATGTTCGGTTGAGTATGTGAACTTGCAGGAACCACGGGCATTTCGGGCATGAACATCGGTTGGGTTCGTGGAGGCGGTGGCGGTGGCGGCGTACGGCGCATTTAAATGCTTGGCAAATAATGTTATAATTGAAGGGCGTTTGTATTCAAGTTCGCAATTATAAAATGTGAAATAAAGATGTTTCGATTTTTTGGCAAAAATAAAGAGGGATGCGATTTAACTTCTAATTCAGGTTTATTTCTGGAAATTAATTATTTAAGTAGTGACAAAATATAAATTTATTCCTTATACGCAGTTTAAATCCCTTCTTCCTTGGCTAAAGGTTAATCGCAAATGAACGAGTAAAGTTATTTTACGCGCGAAATCTTTTCTGAGGTTAAGTTCATGGTCGAAGAATTGACAATAAGAGAAACCTACATAATAAATGTCAAATAAAAGGAAGAAGTGAAATAAGCTGGGCTTACAGCAAATTCATTATGGGACGTTTATACTTAGCATTTCATGATATCAGTAAAGGGTTTGGATTCTTCCTCCATAGGTATCTGCCAGTACGCTGACTTTATATCTAACGAAGACAAGAACTTAGCACCACGAAGCCTATCTAAAATTGAATTTATATATGGTAGTGGATACACATCCCTATCAGTATTCTTATTCAGCTTCCTATATAGTCCACGCACAATCTATAGGAGTCGTCTTTCTTTTTAACTAAAAGTATTTGAGACGACCAAGCACTTGTCGATCTCTCAATAACTCCTGCCTCTACCATCTCATTCAATTCTACATCAATATGTTCCTGCATTGCCGGGGAAACCGAATAATACCGTTGTTTATCGGTTCCGCCGACGTCCTAATCTTGTGTTGAACTAATGTTGTACACCCTAAGCCTTCAGGCATTTTCCTAAAAGATTCTACTATTAACTCTTCTAATGATTTAATTTCCCTAGCAATCAACTCTGATCGTTCTGTAAAAGAACAAATCGAAACTGGACTATCCTGTTCCGAAAAAGTCCACATACGTGATCTTAAATCCGGGACGATACCCGACAGCGCCCAAAAATCTGCGCCGAGAATCACTGTATGTGGCAGAGCAGGGATGACCAAACAATCAACTAATACTGCCCTATCCTCAACTTATATTGGAAGAGAGATCACTCCTAACACTTCAACTCTTGTCCCATCTGCTAAACACACACAGTCTTTTTTCAAAGAGAGCCCTAAATTTACTATCATTAACCAGGCATCCCTACCTATTATGGTTCTGGAAGCTCCTGAATCTAATAAACCTGAAACCATAAATACTCAACAAAATAGTCCCTCTCAGATTCCGACAACAGTTGAATTTCTTCACACATTTTTGTTGCCATGAAAATATAGTAACAAAAGTCTGTTTCCAAAACCGTGCCTTTGTAAAATGTGTTACTGCTATTGTAACGGGACATTCCATAACGGCGACGAACATTGTCATTGAGAATGATTTCTTTGACTTCGTAAAAAGTCTTTGCGGATTTTGGTAGAGTACTACTCTTTAGCCAATTCTTTTAACCGTCTTACTGAACCAAATGAGCGGAGTCCTGTATTTGCATCCTTTTTTGGTCACAAATCTCCTTTGCTGTTGTTTTTCTTCATATGCCGACATCTAAGCAATCTATCTTCATTCCGTTTATTATTTAAATCTTTTTAAACGTGTCTGATTCATCAGGGTGTGGGTGGATTGCATCCGATATCTTTATAATTTTATTTTATTCAAGGTCCAATATTAGACTTGCCTTGCACGATTTAACGTAACACGTGTACCTTGCACTTTTTTATAAATGTATTTTTTTTGGAAAATAATTGCTTTTCATACAAAACTGAACTGTTTTTCCTTAATCCCGTAACAATTTTCAACTTTATATCATTGTTTTCCGTTTCTTTAATCAATACATTTAACTTTCACTTTATTTTAATATAAAGAATTTTACTTCTGTAAATGACAGACAACTTGGACAACTCGTTTGCATTTATTGTTCCAAAACATTTACCGATATAATCTTTAAATGAGAATATTAACACCATTGCTTTCCACAGCTGGTTACGGGGTGTACCGATATTTTTATGAATCACCTTAGTTTTTTTTAAATAAACTAGTGGAAGAAATTATTATGGATAGTGAATGAATATTACAAATAAAATGCACGACTGGGTCGCACGAACTTGCTCGAATGTGTGACAGTGGTTTAGGGGCTTGAGATTTTGATAAAAATAAAATTTTCAAAATTCTTAAATAAATACTTTAACTAATTTGAGCTGAAAAAAAAGTACGCCATTTTATTTCTTGGATAAATTTAAATTTATGAGAATAAATTTATAAAAATCTATGGAGCGGTTTTTGAGAAAAAAAGTTTTTTTTGAAAAACTTTTTGAAAACAATTTAAAAAAAAGTTCAAAAACGACAGCTTATAGGTATTCAGCAAAAACATTTATTTAAAATTTTTAGAAAAAAATTTAATAAGCAGTTTTCAAAATATATTAATTTTTTAATTTTTTTTTAAATGCTTTTAAAAATACAAAAAAAATATTTTTCAAAAATATTGGTGCGCAATACAAATTGAGCTAACTACAGCTATATGTGTGTGAAATTTCGAAAGAATCGGTTGAGTCGTTTTCGAGTTAGTCGAAAGCAAAAAAAACGGTCCTATGGAAGTACCGTTCTTAGCCATTTTTAAAACTTTTTTTTCAGCCATATGATTGGTCGTACCTAAAAAGCAACACTGATTTTTTTAAACAGAGATCGTTAGAGCCGTTTTTGAGAAAAATAAGCTTTAACGTAACTGTTGTATGGCAGATAACCGTTATTTTTTGACCTAAAAAAAATATTTCAATTTCCTATCTGTACAATACCTAAAAAAGTCTTATACCAAGTTTGAAGCAATTCAGCCTACCTGTTTGGGCTGTAGGTCTCTATACATACAGACAGACAGACAGACAGACATACAGACGGACAGAATTTTTAGACCATCTTTTTTCGTCTTCGCTATCATCGTAATGTCATGTTTGATTGTTATCTCAAGACTTTTTTTTTCGACGAATGCATAACTTGCCTTATAGTACCTATAATCGTAAGTAAGAAATCAAATTGCGTAAGCTGAAGAAGTTTACATGTTAGAATGCTTTAATGATCGTTTTTCAATATCCTAAGATTAGGTATAATTTTTTGAAGTGAAAACTTCTTTAGGCGTTTAGGCGCGTTGAGCGTTTTGGAGGGGAAAAACTTATAGGTTCGCGTCACCGACATGCTAATGCTAATAGTATATCTATAGCTATGAGTGGTCAGACTGGCGCAGGCGCAGTAGCCTCTGTACACGTATACACTAATACATTAAATATCTCTGACTGTATCATGTGCGCGTTGGACGTAAGGATGGGTATAATTTCATGAGTTCACGTCACCAACATGCTATAATAGCAGTACATTTATATTCGTAAGTGGACCGTGTTGCACAAGTAAGGTTAAATTGGCAATGTAGAAAGTTCAGCGTTTTTATTTAAGTGGTTTTATAGTTTGGATGTTATTGTAATCGTTTAATTAAAGGATTACTGTTCAATATAAAAGTGAGTATTGAATATTTTAATGTTTTTATATAGATAAATGAATAATGAAAATGAAGAATTTATTTTCAAATGTTTTCAATATTCATATCAATATTTGCATTTAAAAGTATGGCATTATTGGAACGAAGTTCCTTATGGGACGATGCGGAGAGGTACCCTTAATGGGAAAAAACGTCCGTAACGGAAGGTGAAAGGGAGAAATATGAAGGTAAGTAAAGATAGTAAGTGAGAAAGAGTTACATTTCGTTCGTATATTTCTGAAGGAGCAAGAGAGACGGAGATGCGAGCACACATATTCCATTTTCTCTCATAGCCAGTTACGTTTCGTATTTTTAAGACACAGTTGCACTGAAAGAGCAAGAACGATCTATGAGCGCACATTTTCCTTCTACAAAGTGAATTAGAAATATGAATGAATAATAACTCAAATGAGAGGCATGGAACAACAATCGATACAGTATCAACTACAGTAATTACTGATGTTTCGGATAATGAAAATAATGAATAAAAATTAAAAATCTGCTCAAAAATATTAATTTACCAATGAAAATCCAAAATAAATTTAAATATTTGTAGAAAATTAATATATTTATGTACATATGTGTGTATTTATATGTATGTACATATATATTATATCCAACTTATATTATAAATGTGAATGTTTGTATTTTTGTATAATTGGATGTTTTTGCTCAATAACTTCAGAACGGCCCGACGGATCTAGATGAAATTTGGCACAGAGATAGATTATAGTCTGGAATAGCATACAGGAACCATGTTCTTTATAGAAATTGAAAACAATTGAATTTCAATCGAACAGAGTGACGTTGAGAATCAAACAGAGCCCATAAAATCTGAACTTGAAGCTGAGAAAAAGGGCAAAAACCTATAACTTCCAAATTTTTTTTTAACAGTATATTTAGAGCCGTTTTGAAAATAACTCTTGATTTGTATGAAGTATAGGTACGTTTTCATTGTTAATAAAAACGTATTTAGCATCGTTTTGATCCTAAGCTCAAAATATAAATGCTTTTAACTCCTTATATAGGTTGATTTGAAACTTGATTTGTTCATCATCTGCTCGCTTTGATGCGCAAATTTCTGTGTATCACACTCCATATTTTCAAAATAGTGCCTTTTGGGTCGTTTTGATTGCCAACGTCACAGATATTTTATAAAATTTCAATATGGAAACAAACTCCAAGTCAACTGCAGAAATATACACAAAACAAAGAAGTAAGAAAGAATTTCGGCCCAACTGAGAAAGTATAGTATAAGTTTGTTATAATTTGTGTGATTTGTTTATTAACTGGTAGTTTTTCGAAATACAATTCGGTCGGCTCCTTTATATTTTTAAAAGTCTATCGATAATAATAATAATACGGACTTGATTTTGATGCATTGGTTTGCTGTTTTGTTTTAGTTCAGCTACATACTGTAAAAAATTGCATATAATTTCAATTAGTCTTAAAGTTAATAGTTTTAACTTCTATTGGCAGTCCTCATGACTGCCTGTTTTTTTTTTTTTTTTTGGCCCAAGCATTATGATAACCCTTTGTAGAGACTAACAATACAGAACTGTGACTCATTTTAGTCACACAAAATAAAAGATTGAGAGCTGTACACCATTATGGACTATTGGCTCACCTGAGTGGGTCAAAAGTCCATAATCGATGGCCCAAAAGTCCACAGCGATTTCTTGTGTACTTTTGGCTCACTAGGGTGGGTCAAAAGTCCATAATGTATTTGTGCACTTTTCACCCACCCAAGTGGGTCAAAAGTCCATTGTGGACTTTTGGCCTGTGGACTTTTGACCCTGCGCCATCCGAATCCAATCTTGACAATTAAGAAAAGAACAAAACAAATCAAAGCAAAAATAATGCACAACGACGATGTGCAACACGATTTGGAAAACTTGAACCTATCGCGAAACGTCGAACGCCGCCGCCGGTGTGTTTGATAAAAAGTGAACAATAAAAAAAAATATATCCCTAGCCATACAGCAAATGCAGTGCTGTCTCCCGTTAGCTCAGCTGGGAGTGGGTTCGATAAGAACAACACTTTTATTAATCGCGCTTGATTAATAAAACGAAACGATGAATTGAATTTATTTGTATATAGAGTACGGGAGTGTACTTATATACGAATGGGCGCCAGGAAACATTTGTGGTAGTTTTCCTTACCAAATGGAAGCTGAAAAATGTCTTCAATTTTTAACAAAATAAACAATTTAATTATTATTCCCAATGGGAAGTTGAAATCTTTTATTGATTGGGAAGTGATTGGTCTGGCAGAAGGCCTGGACAAAAATCCAGAGTCTTTTCGGTCAAAAGTAAAATAGAACAATTGTATTTCGAGGTTATCAGAAGGCTAATTCTCGAAATTAGGAATAAGTTAAAACAAAAAACAATGTTTTGTGTCACGGAAGTACAAAGGAAGATCACAATGGTAGTGCAAGGTAGAAATAAAAGGTCACGAGTCCCACAATCTTGCGAGAAGGCAAACGACAGCGAAGGCCTACTCGATTGTAAATTAGTTTGCCCCACACAGGGTCACAAACAAAACGAATTAAAACAATTTAAACAAACAATAGACAAGCTAAAATTTCTAGTCACAACCGGAGACAAAAATACTTGGCTTGGTAAATCCGCTTTTTCAGTTTTTCACTTTTTTTTAAATCTTCAAAAATATTTCTTTCTTTTTCCAAATCCAAAATTCAATTGTCATTCAAAAATGGAGGCTTGGCCTGTCCATTTCACCACGACCATATTGCGTTCACATCTTTTGCGTTATGGTGTTCTTGTCTCGGTCACACAGCAGCATCCCGTCCATAAAGGCTGAGAGGTGCGACCGAGAGCAGTGATACAACCATTGCACACGATCCTATGCGTTGAGGATATAATCCTCGTGTTCAGCCTTCTGCAGTCAACTCTATTATATTAAAAGGCAAGTGAAAAACTACGAAATTACACGCAAAGTCCCCAGCCCAAACCGGCCCAAATTAATTGCTTTGAGAAGAATATTCTTGTTGGAAAGAATCCTAACCATTTTCCAGCAAAAATGGTGGAATTTATAAACAAGAAAAATCTTAATTCTTTAGACCTTCGCGCAGAAAATATCAAAACACTTTATGGTGGGCGCTCGGCCATACTAAATTTATGTTGGTGTGAATATAGTTCAAACATAGTTCGGCATGAGTCATCGTCATGCCTCTCTCTGCTCTTTCGACCTTCTGTCGCAAATTCGCTGACTTAGTGGCTCTAATACTTTTGATGGAACCTAGATTCGTTACTTTTCCAAAATACTCAAAGACTAGTCCTCCGGCTGATATTTTAGGTTTCTACTGCAGTCCTTAAAGCACTTTAGAGCCACAACAGGAAGGGAATGTGGAATAAAAATTATTAGAGGCAATGGGTTGGTGAAACTTGTTGTGGTAAAATTTACCGCAACAATGTAATGTAAATTATACATACAATTTAGATGGAGAACATTTTGGAAGTACGTGAGGTGACGTGAGAGAAATAATCTGCAAAATAATAATTGCAAATGGTTACCTCACTGGATGTGCTGTCAGAAGAATCCATGATTGATAATCCTGTTGATTTTTTCTCTTCTTTTTCAATTTGATTGCATTAATTTCAATTTACTATAAAATAAATGCTACATTAAGATTATTATCTTTTATGGCACTTAAAAATAATTAAATTAGATTAAATTAGTAATGAAGTTCATGTTTTAAATTAATTAACATTAATAAAAAACTCAAAAACTGTCTTTGTATTAACAAATTTACGAAACTGTTTACTGTCAACAATGATCTGCGAATCGGCATTAAAAATAAAATCATTATATACATTAAGCACATACAACTCTTCTTGATAGGTAAGATACATTTAATGGTTGGCCAAAATAGTTCTATCTTTTTATAAGATTTGTTTTTTTTTTTATATTTAAGGTTTGACAAAATTTTACTAAACCAAGAAGGATTGGAATTTCGTTGAACAATATTTTTCGGTATAAAGCTATCGTAAGCTTGTTTAAACGCAGTTTGAATATTTCAAACGTTTGAGTTAAATCTTGATTTAAAGACATACTTTCCCAATCAATAGAATTAAGAAATATATTCATTGCATCAAAGTTACCGCGTTTGAAATCATAGAACTCAACATTGTCATTAGAGTTTGAGATGTATACCAATTAATAACTAAGGAACTATTAATAGTTTGACATACATTGTGCATTGCATAGTATTATTTACAGCTGGAAAATGGTTTCTGTCTAAATAAACATCAAGTTCTCTATTCCCAAAAACTAAATCAAAAGTGCGATTAAGTATATTGAGGATATAATTTATAATATATAAGTCGATAACTGAACTCTGTACATCATATGAAACATTGAATGGGTTTAAACAATTTTCAGTCGTACCCCGTGGCGTAGTAGTTAGTGTGTTGGACTGCCACGCCGAAGGTTCTGGGTTCGATCCCTGACTCCACCTAAGTTCATTATCAGGGTACTGCCTCTTACGAAAAAGTGACAAATCTTCCAAGAGTAGGGTAGGCTGGGTACAGTTGAAACAAAGGACGGTTGAAGCAACGCAAATATTCCAGGAACAGTAGTAGCGAAAACATATTCGAACAATCGTCACGTGGCACATGACAGATGTTTAAAAAATCACTTTTTGTATACCGATAACCAAAAGTAAGTATTTTTGTGCGGTTCTTTTACTACAACTGTGTTTCTATTCATGTAAGAGTATTGAATATGTGTTTGTGTTTTAAGCGAAGAGTGTAGATCGCATCGCAGTAACTTGTTTCAACGTGTTGTTAATATGACCATAAGTATATACATTTTTGTAACTAAAGCGGGGTTGGGGTCGGTTGAAACATTTTTTCTGGGTACAGTTGAAACACAATTGCTACTCGGAATATTCCTATTAATTTATTATTTTTTTGTAAAAAAAACATGTTTGAAGCAAGGTTTTCTTTCGGTTTATTTAAAAAAAATTTCCGTTTAGTTTGTTTTGTTTGGTAAAGATGTGGATTATTTATTTATTTATTTTAATTTTGCTTGTTTTGTTAAAAAATACTGTTGATTTTTTTTTTATTTTTCTTTACATGAATAATTATTAAATGAAAATTAAATATAACTTCGAATACTGCAATATGAGATTGGCAACACTGTTGTGAAAGTAGTTGGTTCAATTTTATATCGCTCCTGCAATTTTTTCTAGTTTAATAATTCAAACTCACAAAAAATACTTAAAAAGTCGTTTACATCCAAGTTTTTTCAAATATTTTGCAAAAAAGTGATAATTTAACAGGTAAAATTTGTTATATAAGCGTTTAAACAAATTCAGAAGTTGTCCTTGCCTGTCACATGACCGAGAACAAAAGAAAACTAATCGAAACATCACCAGAAGAAGAACCTAGTTCAAAGACACCGATCATAAACAGAACACCAATAGCATTTAAATCACATAAAACCATGTCAATTTCTAATAGCGATCTTCAAAAAATCAAAACAATCATCGATCAATCTCTTGATACAAAACTTGAGAAAGCAATCGCAAAGTTGGCGACAAAAGAAGATTTCGCAAGGCTTAATGATGAAATAAATACACTAAGGATACAAAATGAGAATTTATTTATACAGATTCGTCATTTTGAGGCTAGGTGTAATGTTCTGGAAGAGAAAAAGGAGATGCAGGCTCCTGAATTAAGAGGAAAAAAACATCACTCTCACTATACCCAAAGAAAATAATGAGCCACAGATGCAAATCCAATCAGTCACCCAACTTTTGCTTTTCGAATCAATTCAAGTGACAGAGACAACAAAATTAACTGAAAACCAAAACATCATCAAACTAAAATTGAACACCGGCTCCGTTGAAAATACCACAAAAGGGCTGAGAAATACCTTCAAGCTAAAAGGCACAGGTGTTTTTATATTGCATGATCTCACGAAACAATCCCAACACACGCCGAATCCTTCTTAGCTACAGAAAAATAATTAGAATAAAGAAACCTTCGGAACGAGTAATAATAAAAACAATCATGCTTTAGTTGTTCCAGAAAAAACATTTTATTTAAACAATAATAATTCACTCAAATAGTTATAAAAACGAAGATAGAGAAAACCTCTTGTGTGAAATATTTGGACAACTTAATTTTGGAGCTGTCAAAGTCGTATCGTCAACAAATAGACGTCATAGCGAATGGTCTAGAACAGATGGTATTGTGGCTCCAGTGATGCCACTTCTTCGAAATCCTACGAGTTCTAGTACTGTATCACAAAATTGAGATTGTAATGTCGTCAGCTCAATACCTTTATGTAATATTAAAATTTTATCGTATAATGTGTCAGGGCTCAATAACAAACTTTTGTTTATAGATTTTTTAACTATGTTAAAGACTTTGATATATTTTTCCTTTATGAAACACATGTTACAAGTTACAAGCTAAGTAAATTCTCAAAATATTTTAATGGCTATAAATCAGTACCGAATACGGCAATTAAAACATATAGCAGAAGGCATGCAAGTGGAGGAACACTGTATGGTATTAAAATAGCTCTACAAAAAAGGATTATTTTCAAGAAGTTGGAGATGTTACTGTTGTTAAACTTTTACACAAAAATAATATGTACCTTCTACCGGATTACATTAATTTAACCATATGGACTGAAGACTACGAGCGGTTTAACAACATTATGCTTCAATTATCAAATAAAAGTGTTTTTATTATACCTAGGTGACTTCAATGCAAGAACTAACAACTTACAGTAACGTTAATTCGCAACACAAATAACTCTTCGATAAACCTCAATAACAGATATTCCAAGGACAATGTATGTAACAATAATGGTACCAATCTTATTGAAGTGTTACAGATGTATGATAGCATAATTTTGACCGGTTGTACTAACGGAGATATTGAAGGACACTTTACTTTTGTAGGAGGTCAAGGTAAATCTGTAATTGATTATTGTGCTGTAAATAATGATTGGGTCGACCTGATACAAAAGTTTGAAGTGCAAAGTAAAAATTACTCAGACCACATGCGAATTATTGCTGAATGGTCAGAAGAAATAACAACAACCCAGAATAATCTTCAACTTATTCCGCGACTCAAATGGAAACAGGATGACACATTGAAATATCAAAACAAACTGGATATAAACCTTTTCAGCACTTAGTGAGATGACTAACTCAACCGATGAACGTACACAATACACATCAACTTGTAGCTTGTATAAGAGAATCCGTAACAAGAGCTGCCACGAACATTTGTAAGGTCTTTAAACACAAATGATACCCTACCAATTCATGTATCAGAATTGAGAGATGAAACGAGAAAAGACGTTTGACAAAGAGTTACAAACGCGAGAAAAAAGTCCTTCAACCTATTGAATGCATTCCGGAAGTTCAACTTTCCAAATTCGAAATTTTTTTACATAGAAGCGAATAAGCAGTACAAAGATCTGTGTTTCGAAAAGAAAACTGAGTTTGAAAACCATTAAGCTTATACACTTGGCCAAACAAGAGATTCGAGAGAATTTTGGAAGGTGACAAAAGAAAATAATGGATCAACGTTTCAAATAGGGTCCGGAATATCTGCTGACGATCTTGCCATCTACTTCAAAAATATTCTTCAACGCAAAGCAGACCTTAAATTTTCGTATGCTGAACCTCTTTTCACTAAAGACGTATTGGATGGTAAAATTACCGTAGCTGAAGTACAGCTTGTGCTTCATAAAACAAAAAATGGAAAAGCTCCAGGAGAAGACCGGATTCCAACGAATGTTTCAAGAATGCCACACCAGCCTATATTTGCCAACTAACGTCTTTTTTCAAGGAAGTGTTTTCAAAATTGGAAGTTCCTGCGTCTTTCAAAAAAGCTGTGATATTCCCTATTCACAAAAAAAGAGACATTAATAATGTGGAAAATTATAGAGGCATATCGTTCATGAACGTCATATCTAAAGTGTTTTGTGGCGTACTTGCTAAAAGACTTGAGACATGGGTGGAAACCAAAAATATACTGACCCAATTTCAAGAAAGCTTTAGAAAAAAAATGTCGACCGTCGACCATATTTTTGTGGCAACCTCCATCGTCAGAGCGTACCAAGCAAGGAACAAAAAAATTTACGCATTTTTCGTTGACTTTAAGTCCGCTTTTGATTTGGTGAATCGAAATACAAACTTTCGCAACTAGGAATATCTACGAAGTTCATTCGAATAGTAAAGGAAATGTTTGCAGAATCAAAAGCAGCTGTTTGGAATGGGTCAACGTACTCTGAATGGTTCGAAAGGGACTCTGGTGTAAAGCAAGGATGTCTTTTAAGTGCTCTTCTGTTTTCGCTTTTTATCAATGATATAGAAATTTACCAACCTGGAGGTCTCCGGATTGCTGACTTAACCATAACCATATGCTGATGACTTGGTGTTATTTTCTGAGTCTCCAGACAATCTACAGCTGATGATTAACCGCCTAGCCGATTATTGTCATAAATGGGGAGTTGTCATCAATGTAGATAAGTCAAAAATAATGGTGTTCTCAAGATCTACCCGGAACCAAACTGCGTATAACTGGCACTTAAATGGAAACCTTTTGCAGATAACTAAGGAGTACAAGTACCTGAGAGTAAAAAATCGTATGGGAGGGGGGTCTATTCCCCCCCCGTTTAGCCGGGAGGGGCAATTTTCTGAAAAATTGACTTATTTTGTAAAAAAAAATATTAAAAATCAACGGCTTCGTTTACAACGTATTCGCACTTAGTTTTTCGTCGATGGATGGCGCACCTCAAGTGGTAGTACTATAGTTTATATATACAATGCATAATCTTATGTAAGTAATCAAACTATTTCAATGATTCATTAAATTACAGAGAAATATCTTTAATATTCAAAACAAGATGTGAAGTCCTTGGCCTAAACGGAGCACCATACAACGGCAGATTTAGCCAGTTTTGTACATTATGTAGTTTGAGAGCAAAAGAAGACTGCTTCATGAGTATATGTCCCATTTTCGCTACCTATAGAATTGCAATCTTTCGAAAGAAAACTATGACGCTACAAGAAACAGTCACAGTGCTAAACGAATTTGACTGGAAAACACTCTATTCTTTTTTTGAAGACCATATATAAATAAAGGATGTTACTTGTAACCGAATTTGTCTAAACTTCATTTTAAAATATCATTCATACCAATAACATTATTTATTTAATTTACTAACCGAGCTGGCGACAATGCCATAGCTACAAAATTCGTAAAAATTATAAACATTGTATCAAACATTAATACATTAATAAATGAATGAATACTGCAATATGTGATAAGCATTGTCAAACAGTGTCATATTAATACTTAAAAATAAAAAGCGAATGAATTTAACGTGTTTAACACTTTAGTATATGTTCATTATTTCCATGTGTTTCAACTGACAAAAATCGCTGTTTCAACCGCCCCCTGACCCCTGGTATGGGTACGGTTGAAACGAAAAAGATTTTTTTTAAATTACATGTTCTACAAAAAATAATGCACGGAGCATAAAAAGGGCACACTCTATTTGAAGATGAAAGCCCACTTTTTCATTGAACATGCCTTCTTCGTCGCTCGGATTACAGAAATCAATATTATAGACGATATAAGCGAAATTGTCTCAACCATACCCCAGTCTACCCTAATTAATGTCATGGAAAGTGCTTTTCTGTTAGCCGTTCGGATTCGGCGGTAAATTGTAGGTTCTTTCCATTTCTGCAGAATATCAACGCACACACAGGAATGGTTGAGAATGTAAGTCACAGGCCTCGGCTCCGCTTGGACTTGGAGCTGTTGTGCCAAAAAAAAATTTGTTCTTAAACAATTTTCATCCACATCAAATTTCCAATTACTATCGCCAATGCTGTAGTCTCCCAAACAAATAACGTGGTCAAAAAAAGGACCCAAGTTACACAACAAAGACCTACAGTTGTTTCATTGCAAGTTATAGAGTTCTATAGAACTACCTGGCTTAATATGGCTCAGATACATAAAGATTTACATTTTGTTCAGAAAAATTCTTTTACCTCAAAATTATGTGATAATTGACTTTCAAGTCTGTTTGTCTGGAAATAAGTTTAGATCTAATTGCAATTAAAACTCCATCAAATCCGTAGTCGTTACAGAATGATCCTTACGATATATTGTAAATTCATTATAATTAAATATTTCACTAGTGAGTTGATTATCATTCAGCCAGGTTTCAGTTGAAGCAATGATTTTATAATCATGAGATGTAAAATATAAATAGGTATAAACTTTTTAGTTTAGTTCTTACTCCTCCTACGTTTTGGTACTAAATACTGAAATTATCATATCGAGCTTTAACATCATCAGATTCGACAGCAACATCAGGAATATATCCAGCACTGGCAGCACCTTCAAAGACGGCAACATAGCATAGTCAAAGTCAACAGCAACATCAGCATAAACCATGCCATCATTATTTGAAATAGCAACAGCGGAAGCCTCGTTAATATTGTCAGCATCGATAGCCACAACAACTCTTTCAACAACAGCAACAGTAATATTATCATCAGAAACATTTAATGATTCATAAGTTAAGTCGTTAAAATTGAATACGGCGTCAGGTCATTTTTTGGCTTGTAATCGAACGGGCGAATTTGAATTCCTTTTGGCAGAGCTCTGAGTTGAAAATCTAATCAACATATTCCATTGTGGTATAAACTTTAAACTTAATGAATTTTAAGCGGCATATACACTGGTCAAAATCTCATCAAGCGTCATGATTGATGAAAAATCAAATTTTTTTGAGGGTTTTTCAGGGTTTTTGGTTGAATATGAGAAGTTTTTTTTTTTTTTTTTTTTTTTTGTTATAATGCACACGCGCTCAAGGGGTTTGTTATAGCCCTTTTAATGATAAGTCACAGCGCGAGCGATAGGAAGTTAGGAAGGAAGGGAAAGGAGGTGTTGATGAACATTGATCTTGAATGTTTGAAGATCAAAATGGCAAGGAAAAATTGTGCCAGGCAATCCATTCCACATTCGTGTTGTACGGCTAAAGAAAGAATCTCTATATTTCACGGTACGTCCGAAATTGGGCTCTAGTGTAAACTGATGAGCGTTCCTAGCAAGACGAGTATTACGGGGGAAATGTTTGAGGGGTGGAACGCAGCTGGCCACCTCGAGTGAGCATTTTTTGTAAAAGAATCTGTAAAATAAGGAAAGACATGAGACATTTCGACGATGTTCGAGTGACGGAAATGTTTCCATAATGTTTCTCTCTCCTATCAATTTTTACGCTTTTTTCTGAACTCTGTCGAGTAGGTGGAGAAAAGTTTGAGAAGCACTTGCCCAGAGATGGGAGTTATACTCGAGTTTAGGGCGTATAAACGCTTTGTAAATTGTAGCCAGATCAGAAGGGGTGAAAAACTTCTTGCATCTATTAAGAAAGCCTAAGCATCTTGCAGCATTCTTGGCAATCTCAAGTATATGATCATTCCAACGAAGATTGTCACTGATACACATACCGAGTACTGATAGCTTTTCGGCCTCCTCGATGCAAGTACCATTCATGGATAATGGCATAGGGGGTATGTTTAGCTTCAACGACAAAAGACAGCATTGAGTTTTCGACGCATTAAACTCCCCACGATTTCTAGTACCCCAATTCACAATGCTGTTTAAATCGGAGTATAATGAGCTTATCATACGATTTCGTTGTAATAACACGTCCGAAGGCGAAGGTCGTGAATTATCAAACGTATATGAATAGCTGAGGGTTGAGTCGTCAGCAAAACAATTTAATGGATTAGAAGTCACAGACAAGAGATCATTTATAAAAATGAGAAAGAGAGTCGGAGACAGAACGGAGCCCTGGGGCACACCAGCATTTATTTTGTGGAGATCAGACTTGAAACCGTCTAAAACAACTTGTATTGAACGGTCCAGAAGATAGCTTCTAATCCAACGAATAAGAGTATCATCAATACCAAATGCACGCATTTTCGATAAAAGAGCTTCATGCCAAACTCTATCAAATGCCTTTGAAATATCAAGCGCAATAATCTTGCTTTCGCCAAAGCGATGCACAGATTTGTTCCACTGTTCGGTGAGATATGCCATCAGATCACCAGTGGAACGATTGCTGCGAAAGCCGTATTGCCGGTCATTTAAAAGCTCCCGATCTTCGAGATATTTCTTGAGCTGACGATTTATCAGCGTTTCCATGACCTTGGAAAGAAGGGACGTAAGTGCAATTGGTCGGTAGGGGGAGGGGGAGGAGGAGTCACCTTTTTTTGGGATGGGCTATACAAATGCTGTTTTCCATCTACTAGGAAAGATTCCTGAACGATAGGAGCGATGAAAAAGCTTACGCAGTGGTTTTGCCAGAGATGAAGAACACTTCTTCAGAAGAATAGGGGGTATACCATCCGGGCCAGCGGATTTGTGTATATCAAGATCTTGAAGTACTCTTGCTACTGTACGAGTGCGGAAAAATATCTGTCCCATAGAAGATTAACGTTCTCAAGTACAGGAGGGGCAATGTTGCTTGCAGGCAACGTAGAACTTGCAGCAAAATGAGCTGCGAGCATATTCGCCTTCTCTGAAGAGCTGACAATAGGTTTATCGTCAACGATGAGCGTTGGAACTGATGATGACGTTGAGTTCTTGACGTTTTTTACAAATGACCAGAAGTTTTTACTGCCTTTGGGAAATTGCAGAATTTTTTGCCGTAACTTCTGGTCATGCAAAAATTTCGTTTTACGGATAACGGAGTTGCACGAGTTCCTAACTTGTTTGTGTTTCTTCCGATTTTCCTCAGTTGGGTTGGCGATGTAGGATCGGAAGCTTACTTCTTTCAACCTGATAGCTTCTTTACACTGTTCGGAAAACCAAGACTTTTCTTTTGGTTTGATACATTTTGTTCTGTGAGGGACAAAAGTTCTCATTCCAAGAAAAATCACTTCTGTAATCATTTCAGCACTGGCATCTATGTCATTATCGAGGAAGCATAATGACCAGTTAAAGTTGCGAAAGAAATTATTCAGACCGTCCCAGTTGGCTTTCTCATATTGCCAAACCGTCCTAGTGGGAATTTTTTCTTTAACTGGATGGTTGGAGATCGAGAAATTAGCTGAAATGACACAATGGTCCGAGGTGCCAAATGGAGAAGTTACTTTAATAGTATATTTATCAGGATGGGAAGTAAGGAACAAGTCAAGAGTATGGGCGGAATGCCCATCAACATCCGGTATACGAGTAGGCTCATCGACAAGCTGGGTAAGATGGTTATACTCAGCAAAGATCTCGGTATACCTTCCTTCGAGTGCTGTCTGGCCAGAATAGCGGAGCCATTCTGCCATTGAAGTCGCCCGTAATCACGACTTCAGTGTGAGGACAATGGGAAACAATTCGGGAAATTGAATCTGACAAAACATCTAACTCATCACAAGTAGACATGCTGTCAAGACTCGGACTCCTGTAAAGAAAACAGTAATGAATGATATGCTTGCGGACAGTGAATTTGAGCCACAGGAAATTAAAGTTCGTATTAGACCAATGCCCATATTGGGGAAGGCTCTGGCAAGCAATATCATTCCTAACATAAACGACAAGACCATGGTGGGAAAAAAGTAATGGCACTAAGTTATATCCAAACAAACAAAATTCTGATAAATCAGTATTCTGTCCAACCTGGGTTTCACTTAATGCCAAAACAGCTGGCCTGTATTGCACAGTATGGGCGTACACAGAAAAGAAATTCTTTCTTAGCCCACGAACATTTGAATGTACAACACAAAAATCACTTACCATTTTGAAAAACTAAACACAAAAGATTCAACTTTGACGAAACTAATTTCAGCCGTGCAGTATAGGCCCATATTAATTCCAATTATAAACAAACTGTCCTAGGTGTTATGCCCATAAAACAATTTGCAAACGGGAATTAATATAGACAAAAAACACGAAAGAAATATACATCAAATGCTGCTCACCATCCAATGCAAAACCTCTTGCGATAAGCCTCACAAGAGGCTTGCATTGCATAGAAAGCAACAGTTATATGTGGCGCGGGTGGAGAGGATAGGTATTGTTGGATGCTGTGCTGCGAATGCGAGCGAGGTATTTGGTGTATATTTTTTATTTTCTTTTTCTTTTTCACTGGTTTATTTTATTTTTTTTTTTTCTAATTTTGGGTAACGTAAAGGGCTGAATTTAATTTCTCATTTTAATTTAATTGCACTATGTATTGTATGTGGTATATGAATTCGGTTTTTTTTTATTTTTTTTTTTTTTGATTATTTTTGGGTGACACACGCGCACAGAAGCAACGCGACCGCACACGACGAGTACTTGATCGACATTGTTTTCGGTAGATGTTTCCTTCCTAAAACTAGATAAATGAAACGGTGCCATGACATAATTCGAAATATGGCCATATGACGCTTTTGTAAAGCGTCACCATGCCATATTCGAGCATATGGCGCTACGACGCTTTCGAATGCGTCATAAGACCTTTATGGCCGTATGTCACTTTCGTTTTCTCTTTGAAACTTTTTTTTGATCAAGCTCACTTTTATTATCATAAAATATTCGCTTGGTAAAAAAAGTTACAAAAATTTGGAACGTCAACTTTAAGATATATTTTATTGATCAAGCTCATTACATGTCTCATGATCATGATCAAAAGCAACAACACTTGATAAAAGAAAATTGCTTAAAATTCGGGGCGAATTTTAAGCTATTTTTACTTGCGATTATAGGTACTACATAAGACAAGTTATGCATTCGTCGAAAAAAAAAGTTTTGAGATAACAGGCAAACATGACATTACGATGATAGCGAAGACGAAAAAAGATGGTCTAAAAATTCTGTCCCTATGTATGTCTGTCTGTCTGTCTGTATGTATGTATAGACACCTACAGTAGAATTGGAGGAAATACTGTCGGTATTGTTGCAAATCAACCTATGCACATTCCTACAGCCCAAACGGGTGGGCTGAATTGTTTCAAACTTGGTATATAAAGTTTTTTAGATATTGTACAAAGGGGAAATTGAAATTTTTGTTTAGCTCAAAAAATAACGGTACCTCCCTTTTAACCGTTACGTTAGAGCTTATTTTTCTCAAAAAACGGCTCTAAAGATTTTGATTTAAAAAAAACAGTGTTACTTTTTAGGTACAACCAATCATATGGCTGAAAAAAAAGTTTTAAAAAATGGCTAAGAATGGTACTTTCCATAGGACCGTTTTTTTTTTGCTTTCGACTATCTCGAAAACGACTCAACCGATTCTTTCGAAATTTCACACATATATATTTATGTAATAGGGGTCAAGATTTCTCTCATTGGTCATATTTGTGATAAGAGTATAATTGTCATTGAAATTACCTATGTTGTTTTGAGGCTCGTCTATTTTGCTGTAAGAATGTAAGGGAATAGAAGATTTGTAAATTGCTTTACATTTGATGTCATATTGGTGCTCTTTGAATCTCTTTTCGACGTTTCGCCTCGTTTTGCCGATGTATTTGGCATTACAGTTGGAGCATTTTATTTCGTAAATGCCCCATTTGTTTTGTATTGGGTTTGGATCTTTGGTGCTACCCAAAACATTCTTTAGTTTGTTGTTGTTAGTATAGACTATTTTCATTCCATGTTTTGAGAAGGTGTTTAACAGCTGGTTCGTGATGGTAGGTATATGAGAAGGTAACTCTATGTTCGTTGTTTGATGCGGTTTCGGCGTTTTGAGTGAACAAATTTGAAAGATTTTGCTGTTGTATCTTTTTTGAATGCTTAGTTACTAATTTGTCGATCGTGCATTTCATATAACCGTTTATGTTTGCAATGCGAAGAATATTTTCATATTCCTTCATATAATTGGCCGTTGACAGTGGCAACTTACATAACCGGTGAATCATCGAGTTAAATGCTGCTAGCTTGTATTGTTGTGAACAAAAGGAATCATTGTTTATGTATTGGTCTGAGGTTGTTGGCTTACAATAAACAGATAGGTACTTCGATTTTGTTCACACTAATGCGGGTTAACGTCAAGTCTAAGAAATTGATTGAGCGTGTGTACATTTTGGGTTCCCCTGGATTCGAGACACGAAGTTTATATTCCGGCACATCAAATTTTTGTTTAATATCTTTCATGAGTAATTTTACGTCATTTATCATTTTTGTTAAAGGATTTCTTTTTAGCTGAAAATTCATTGTAGGCATTTAGATAAAGATAATAGTCAGAATCATTTCTATATCTTAAAAATCTTTGCCATAGACTATTTCTGGAATTGCGAAGCGACCGCAGCTCTTTTGAATACCATGGAGGAAAGGATACCATATTTTTTTGGTGAACATAAGGAACGGATTGATAAAGACATTCAAAAATTACTGAATAAAAGTTAGTAGCTAACATATCGATACTGTTGTCTTCGCTATGATTAAAAATTGAATCAAAATTAATGTTACTGAAAAGATAATTGAGTAACAAAGTTAGTTTTACGAAAATAGAAACGATATGAGTTTTCAGTGTCTGTGTTTAAATTGCAATGCTCGTAAGCAAAAGTTAAAGATAACGGCGGATGAAAGAGGCCGATAGTGGAAAGGAATGAATTTATTACTTTCGGCAACATTGCAATTAATAGCATAATTAGACAAAATAAGATCAAGTTGTCTATTTAAGTTGTTTTTTATATCGCTAATCTGGTGAAGAAAAGAATAAGAGAGGTTGTCAACAAAAAGCGTTTCTTTTAGAGTTGCTGCGTTAGTAGTAACAAAATGTGAGTAATCTTCAGATCGTGACCACGATAGATTGGGAAGGTTGAAATCACCCAGGACCAACAACTCATCATTTACCTCCATGGTGTCACACAGAAAGTCAACTGCTTTAATTAAAATTTCGTAAGTATCAATCGGGCTGCAAGGCATCAGAAAACAACACAAGGCAAACATTTTTTTTCAGATTGATTTTTACAAAATCAGTTCAATATGTTCGGTGTTTGGAATATCAAATAAAGTGCACGAATGGGTCGTACGAACTTGCTCTAATGTGTTAAAATGGTCTTGGGTGCTTGAGATTTTGGGAAAAAAGCGTTGAAAAAATCATATGAAATCTTATAAATCACTGAAAAATCAATAGCTAAAACGTTTTTTTTAGAAAATGAAGTAAGCCATCAGGTTTCTTTTACGTTTTTGAATTTTTGCGAAAACTTTTTTCAAAATCGTTCGACCAGTTTTTTCAAAAAACAGTTTTTTTTGAAAAACTTTTCGAAAATATATTCCAAATTTTTTTTGAGTATGCCAACTTCTAGTAGTTTGTAGTTTTTATCAGAAAAATAAAATTAAAAAAATATAGATTAAGCCATTTTTGGAAAAAACAAAAATTAAAAAAAAATTTTGAAACTTTTTTAAAAAACTCAAAAAAGCTTTTTGGAAAAATTTAAACATTTTTATTATTTCTTTTATAAAAGGGCTTCTGCATTAAAAATTTCATCGAAATCCGTCAAGTGGCTTACGAGAAAATTGGACTTCAAAAAACTGGTCCTATGGGAGGTACCGTTATAAGACTTTTCCTGAAAAATCTATTCCAACCGAAACATAAGGTTTGCACATAAAACTCTATTCAGAAAGTTTTATCAAAATCGTAGGAGCCGTTTTTGAGAAAAAACAATTTTTCACTAAAAATTATATGGCAGGTACCGTTAGTTTTGAAGGTAGAATGCTAATTCCAAGAACATCTCTGTAGGACGTCATAGTAATACTATATACCAAGTTTGAAGCGAATCGGTCCAGCCGTTTAGGCTGTAGGTGCCGATACAGACCGACGGACAGACAGACAGACAGACAGAATTGTCGGACCCACTTTTTTCGACTCCTCTATCATCGTAATGTTATGTTTGATTGTCAAAAAATTTTTTTTTTTTTTACGAATGCATAACTTGCCTTATAGTACCTATAATCACAAGTAAAAAGGAACTGTCGAAACTAGCATGCACCGCAATAAGAACTCCTCTTCCAGACTGTACCCAGCAGTTCAAATGACTATCCCTACGATGAACATTTAAATCCGAAGTGAAAAATTCATTATTATTAAAGTTAACATTTAAATTAACCTCTGTTAAAGCAAAAATATCAAACGTGACTTTTAAAATACATCGCTTGCCTTAGAACGAAGTCCCCTTACATTTTGGTAGTAAAGGGACAGACACTTGAGTTTTTTGAAGCTGTATTTGAGTTATTATTTAAGCCCTGGAGCATTTTTGTTTATAAATTCCTGAATAAAAATATTAACAGGCCATGAACTGTAATCAGGAACTGTAATTTTAAAGGAGGCAACTCGCCATTCGACCTAGTTATATTTTTACATTTAATAAGATTCATGTCATTAGAAATGTTATGCTAGTTTAAAGTGTATTTAATGTGATTAAGGATGTCTGTGTGAGATGTTGAGCCATCGAATTTGAAAATAAATATACACTTGGGAGTAGGCACCACTTTTGGTTGAGAAACACCGGTAGGTATAGGGTTGGAAGAAATGGAATGGTTATCATAGGAGAAATTCTGACATGTACTATTAGTAACATTTAAGGAAGGAGAATTTACTAATATAGGAGTAGCATTATTGTTGATAGGATTGCTTAGCACGTCATGAAGAGACATGCTAGGCGGGGGTGTCCGCAATAATGTCTTGAATACGGCCAACATTGGGAATAATAGTACTGGGAGCAGCAGAATTCAACAAGCTAGTAATGCTATCTCTAGAACTTATTAACTCTTTTTCCAAAATTAATAAAATGCACGACTGGGTCGCACGAACTTGCTCTTATGATAAGCAATTGCTTAGTGGCTGCATATATTAAAAAAAATTTAAATAATTTCGAAAATTCTTTTATTTTTTAAATTAGTTTATGAGTTTTCTTGGAAAAACAAAGTATGCAATCAAATTTCAAAGCTATACGTAAATCTAGGAAAAAAAAAATATTGAAAATCGATCGACCAGTTTTTTTCTAAAAAGGTTATTTTTGAAAAACTTTTGCAAAAAATATTTTGAAATTTATTTGAGTATGAAAATGGTCTAATGGTCTAAAAATTCTGTCCGTCTGTATGTCTGTCTGTCTGTCTGTATGTATAGACACCTACAGCCCAAACGGGTGGGCCGAATTGCTTCAAACTTGGTATATAGACTTTTTTAGGTATTGTACAGAGGGGAAATTGAAATTTTTTTTTAGCTCAAAAAATAACGGTACCTGCCATACAACCGTTACGTTAAAGCTTATTTTTTTCAAAAACGGCTCTAATGATTTCGATTTAAGAATATCAGTGTTGCTTTTTAGGTACGACCAATCATATGGCTGGAAAAAAAGTTTTAAAAAAATGGCTAAGAACGGTACTTTCCATAGGACCATTTTTTTTGCTTTCGACTATCTCGAAAACGACTCAACCGATTCTTTCGAAATTTTACACACATATAGCTGTAGGTAGCTCAATTTGTATTGCATACAAATATTTTTGAAAAATATTTTTTTGTATTTTTAAAAGCATTTTTTTAAAAAAAATTTAAAAAATTAATATTTTGAAAACTACTTTTTAAATTTTTTTCTCAAATTTTAAATAAATGTATTTGCTCAATACCTATGAACTGGCGTTTTTAAATTTTTTTTGAAAATTGTTTTCAAAAAGGTTTTCAAAAAAAGCTTTTTTTCTCAAAAACCGCTCCACAGATTTTTATAAATTTATTCTCATAAATTCAAATTTATCCAAAAAATAAAATGGCGTACTTTTTTTTCAGCTCAAATTAGTTTAAGTATTTAACTAAGAATTTTGAAAATTTTATTTTTATCAAAATCTCAAGCTCCTAAACCACTGTCACTCATTAGAGCAAGTTCGTGCGACCCAGTCGTGCATTTTATTTTCCATGCTGAAAAATCTACTGGCATTATGATTAACAGTATTTTCTATCTCTTCTAAATTACGGGTGATATTATCCAAAGTAGTATTACATTTTTGTAGCTGCAAGAAGATATTGGAATCTTTACAGTCAACGCACAAGAATGATAACTTTTGCAAAGAAAACGTTTGCATTCTCGTGAATCTACCTGAAGCCTCCTCAATGTCTTGCAACCAAAACATTTAATTACATCCATAATAACAACAATAGAAAAAGCAAGAGCAAGAGTACGTAGGTATTTTAAAATGAGTGTGTACCACTCATAGTCCACAAAAAGAAAACTGATGCATCAATATACCTAGGTAAGGTAGTTAATATATATCGAATCTAAAAATCACCTACCCAACATGCTTGAAAACAGAAAACACTATAAAACACACTATGACAATTAAATGGTTAAATGTTTATTTAAAAAGTCACTAATAGGATAGGCTAGGCATGCATTAGGTGCAAAATAATAAAGCCACCAACAACACTGATAGATAAAAAACTAAGTACACAAAAGAGAGGCAGGTAAAAATAAAATGCACGACTGGGTCGCACGAACTTGCTCTTATGATAAGCAATTGCTTATTGTGGCTGCATATATGGCTATTAAAAAAATTTAAATAATTTCGAAAATTCTTTGATTTTTTAAATTAGTTAAAGAGTCTTCTCGGAAAAACAAAGTATGCAATAAAATTTCGAAGCTATACCTAAATCTAGGAAAAAAAAAATATTGAAAATCGTTCGACCAGTTTTGTTTTAAAAAGGTTATTTTTGAAAAACTTTTCCAAAAAATATTTCCACCCGATCGGCACGAAACCTTCACGGTTCCTGTGTAGGTTTCGTGCCGATCGGGTGGAAGGAAAAAAATCCCTGGACTAAACTATATTTACCCCGAAAATTTCATAAAGATCCATTGGGTGGTTAAGGAGTCCATACGCAACATGCATATATACACACATCCATTTTTATATATACATATATAGCCTTTACCCGCGGCTTCGCTCGCGTTTCAGCTGATCAAGAAGTAGACTGTACCTTGAGGAGTATAGTCTATCGTAATCTAGCTTCCTCTTCTTTTATAGCTTTATAATTTAATACCTACATTAAACCGTGATAAAAAGACACCTATAAGATATACCAGATTATAATCTAGCTCTGTGCTAAATTTCATTCAGATCCGTTCAGCCATTCTGGTGTGATTTCAAAAATTAAAACAAATCTATCCCACGGGAACCATACATTTTACCGGGATAAAAATTAGCCAATATGCTATTCCAGACTATAATCTATATCTAGTTCAGCCATTCTGGTATGATTTTAAAAATTAAAACAAATCTATCCCACAGGAACCATACATTTTACAGGGATAGAAAGTAGCCAATATGCTATTCCAGACCATAATCTATCTCTGTGCTAAATTTCATTCAGATCCGTTCAGCCATTCTGGTGTGATTTCAAAAATTAAAACAAATCTATCCCCTGGGAACCATAAATTTTACCGGAGTAAAAAGTAGCCTATATGCTATTCCAGACTATAATCTATCTCTGTGCTAAATTTCATTCAGATGAGTTCAGCCATTCTATTCCAGACTATAATTTATCTCTGTGCTAAATTTCATTGAGAACCGTTCAGCCATTCTGGTGTGATTTCAAAAATTAAAACAAATCTATCCCCAAATTCTCTGTGCTAAATTTCATTCAGATGAGTTCAGCCATTCTGGTGTAATTTCAAAAATTTAAATAAATCTATCCCACGGGAACCATACATTTTACAGTGATAGAAAGTAGCCAATATGCTATTTCAGACAATAATCTATCTCTGTGCTAAGTTTCATTCAGATCCGTTCAGCCATTCTGGTGTGATTTCAAAAATTAAAACAAATCTTTCCCACGGGAACCATACATTTTACCGGGATAAAAAGCAGCCAATATGCTATTCCAGACTATAATCTATCTCTGGGCTAAATTTCATTCAGATCCGTTCAGCCAGTCTTGTGTAATTTCAAAAATTAAAACAAATCTATCCCACGGGAACCGTACATTTTACCGGGATCAAAAATAGCCTATCTGCTATTCCAGACTATAAGCTATCTCTGTGCCAAATTTTATCCAGATCCGTTTAGCCGTTCTGGCGTGAGTTAGCAACAAACATCCAAACATCCAAACATCCAAACATCCAAACATCTTTACTTTCACATTTATAATATTAGTAAGATTAGTAAGATTATTTTGACATTAGTTTTTATTAGATAATCAATATATTTAATAAATAAATAATTTAATAACTAAAATAATTTTAACATTTTAGGCTTTTAGATCAATTTATTATAAATTGTATACAAGAAAACCGTCGGTGTATCCATTTGTTCTTGGACAAAAAAATAGGTGCGGCTTCCTAAATCATCAATAATGATCGTTTATAAGTAAATTATGTTGTGTTTTATCAAAATTTCAGTTTACCTTTCTCTAATAACCCGAGTATCCGCCATTGTGATCCAAAACTTTTTGAAGTCGGCGTGGCATTGACTCAATAAGCTTTTTACATGTTTCTTGGGGTATAGAATACCATTCCCTCTGGACAGCAGCCCACAATTGGTTCCCATTTGGAAAATATTGACCTCATTGTTTCCGCTTAAGCTGATTCCACAAGTTCTCAATCGGGTTGAGATCAGGGGATTGACTTGGCCACGAAACGATTGAGACTTCGTTCTCTCGAAACCAATCCTTCACAAGATGCGCCGTATGTTTCGGATCATTATCCTGCTGAAATTTTCTATCGGAGAGGCATGTTTTCTTCGGCAAATGGAAGCATAACATCTTCCAAGATATCCCTATAACCGTATTTGGTCAATACGTTATTAATGCGCAATATAGGACCCACACCATACCAGGAAAAACAGCCCTAGACTATTATATTTCCTCCCCCGTGTTTGATTGTTTTCCGGGTATAGTGAGGGTGGTAGTCCTTTCCTTTTGGTCGCCTGACATTACGCCCGAATCTGATGAGAACAAATTAATTTTTGTTTCGTCACTCCAGAGGATATTTCGCCATTTTTTTGCTCCTTCAGGTCCTTTCCAACTTCTATGGTTTAAGGCAAATTCTTTTCGGGACCTTATATTATTTGCTCTTAGTAAAGGAACTTTCCTGGCAACTCTTCCTGGTAGGTTGAAGCTCTGAAGCCTTCTGCGGATTGTGCGGGCACTAACTTCATTATTGATTTGTGCTCCTATTGTCCTTTACGAAGCAAAAGGTTTAGATTTAGCCAAAAGGAGGACACGGCGATCAGTGGTGACTGATGTTTTTTCGGCCTCCCACGATTTTCGCGCACTAATCTGGCCTTGAGTGCATTTGTCACAAAATGTTGGGATCTTCCTAGGGCTTCTGCTATAAATTTGTAAGTCTTACCTTCATTTCTTAGCTGTAAAACTACCCGTCTTTCTTCCGCCGAACAGTGGACGTTTCTACCCATACTAAAAGTCTAATAAACTATTATTTATTATTACTTATTATTTTATTTATTAAAAACTATCATTTATGGATATTAAAATTATTAAAAAGAGGTTACCTTGAAATTTAGTATTTTTTTGAAATAACAAAGATATAAACTGTGGGTTTATTTGGAGAACAACTATTTTAATGACCAACTTCTTAAAAACACCAAATCCTAATGCAACAAAGAAAATAGAACAGCTCAACATAACACACACAAAATGCAGTAAGCTCAGCATCAGTTTCAACAGAATAACCGTTTTTTCTTAAAACAAGAACTTTTTGTAAGGCCTGCGATCAAAAAAGCAGTTATTTTGCATCAAAGACAACAGTGGTGCGAAAAAATTTGATCACACCTATTTTTTTGACCAGCTGTGTATATGCGCGTTTTGGATTAATGTGGTCATTATTAATGTTATCAGTTTAAAAAATCGCGCGATTTTTCAAACTGATAAATGTTATCAGTTATCGGCACTTTAATCAATTTAATAAACGTGCGATTTTTAAACTGATAACATTTATAATCGCCACAAAAATCAGTTAAAAATCGCGTGGTTCTTAAATTTATTATTGTGGTGCGATCTCTTTAACTGACTACATTAATAATTAATTTGACATTAATATTCACCACAATAATCAATTTGAAATCATAATAGGTAATCATGCGATTTTAACATTAATAAAAAGAAAACTTGTATTTTTTCGTTGACCGCAAAGTTATTTAGTAATTAAAGCGTTCTATATTATTTTGTACATTTTTGGTCTTATTTCCATTATTTTTTGGCCTTATTTCTGTTAGAGTATAAAAATAAGGCCAATTCGCCTTAATTCGTTTTAGAAAACGAATAAAGATAAAATTTGATATTTGGCCTTATTTCGTTTGGCCTCATTTCACGTCACCGCTGCAACCGTTGGATGATCTAGTTAAGAATTTCGAAGGTCTGAGAAGCGCCTTTGAATGCTCGGATAAACGATGTGCTTTGAAATATTTTTCATGTGAAAAGCAACTTGCTGCCTTAACGGAATCAGTGTCCAATAGCTCTCGCGATGACCGAATCGAACAAAAACGTATCTCGCATAAATTCGAACTGACAAAATTATTAAATAGTTATCAAAGAGGTGACTCTATTGAAAAACTAAACCAAATCATTGGCCCAAATCGCTCCGACCTTGATTTGCATAATAATAATAATAATAATAATTATAAAAAAAAGTTTGTAATAATAACACCATTTCCCCAAAAGAATGTCAGAGGATCTCCCTCTACGGTAGACTCCAGCGCTGAAATGATTACAAACAATATTCTCTGCGGAATGAGAAATTTTGTTCCGAAAAGGACAAAAAGTATCAAACCAAAAGAGAATTCATGGTTCGACTTGAGCTGTTAAGACGCTATCGAGGTGAGGGAAGTTATTTTCCGATGTTACAAAGCCAATCTTTCGGAGGAAAACCAAAATAAGTTCAAACAAGCAAGAAAGACCTACAATGCTCAGCTCATTTTCAAAGAACCAAATTTTTACATGAACAAAAATTAAGGCAAAAAATACTACAATGTCACAAAGTTAGTCAGAATTTTTGGTCATTTGTAAGAAACGTTCTCAACTCCACTATGTCCTCGGTTCCAACGCTCGTCAACAATGACACTCCTGTGGTTAGCTCTCAAGCGAAAGCAGACTTGTTTGCAGCACAGTTTGCTGCCAATTCGACACTACCACAAAGTGACATTGTTCCTCCTGTTCCCAAGAGCGTAAATGGCTCTATATGACAAATCTCTTTTCGCACTAGATCAGTTGAAAGAGTACTAAAAGATCTCGATATCTCCCCAATAGTTCTGAAGAGGTGTGCTTCTACGCTGGCGTAGCTTTCCCATCTGTCCTACTCTACAGGTCTCTTTCCGATTGAATGGAAAACAGAATTTGTCCAGCCCGTTCCAAAAAAAGGCGTATCTTCATCCCCCTCAAACTACCGACCAATTGCACCTATGTCCCTTCTGATTGCAAGGAAGGCACTATTGTATGCTTTGGCAGTCATGAAAGAAGTCAGCATAGCCGTTTGGACCCTTGAAATGGAAGTTCCAGCAAGCTAATGCCCCTATCCAAATCTCTAAGCTAGTAAAGTCGAGAAATAGAGGCGTTGCATTTTTCGAAGTTGGTTAAGAAGTGATTTTTGTTTTTTTACGTTATTTGGCATTTTTAAGGGGTGGCGCTAATCAAAAAAAAAGTGGATGTTTCATAACCAATTCTTTAAGTTCTGTTAAAATTTTATTAATTGAGTTACCACCATAACTTTCACTTCCTTTCACGTATCTATATATATAAAAGAAAGTCGTGTTAGTTACACCATTCATAGCTCAAGAACGGCTGAACCGTCTTGGCTGAAAATTGGTATGGAGGTTACTTTTTATCCAATTTTCGGAAAAAGTATGAGTGTGTTATGCGTGCGAAAAAAAGTACACTCAAAGCTCACTTAGTAAATCTGAAAAGTCTGTGTATATGTCGATTTTGTTTTATCGTTTAGTATTTTAAATTGTGAACGCTATAGATTTAATTTATATGAGGTACGTATATAGTACATACGTGTATCTAGGTATTCCAAAAATATTTACTTCGAAAAGCTTTTCCAAAGAAACACTTTTTGATAGTAGAAGATGGTAGAAGATAGTAGATGGTGGAAGATGGAACATGGTAGAAGATGGTAGATGTTAGAAGATGGTAGACGGTAGATGGAAGATGGCAGGAGATGGTAGATGATAGAAGGTGGTATATGGTGAATGGTATAAGATAGTTAGCAAAAACGGCTGAACCAACTTGGCTGAAAATTGCTATGATTTTTTTTTTGATTCGTATTAAACCAGGTAAACAAATTTCGAACGCGAAATTCAATTTTAGGTGGGCCGCGGGTCGAAGTTCGCGGGTTAGTATTCGACTTCATCAGTAAATTTACTAGCAAAAATTTCTTTCGCTTTTTCAAAGTAAAAGAATTGTTTGAAAATGTGCCAGTGATATATGCACAAAGATTTTATAGATGCGGTAATTTTGTTGAAGAAGTGATCCTGCAGATTTTAACTCTCTGACGTAATATTCTCAAGTTTAACAATACTATTCTTTTTAGAATTAAAGTTAAAACATCGTTTTTTTTTTTTTTTTTTTTTTTTTTAGTTTGAGCCCGCACACAAGGGGTTATTAATACCCTTAATATGAGGTGCGAGCGTTCAGGAAATGAGGATAGGAGATGAAAGGAGGTGCCGGTGCACATTGGTTTTGAATGCCTGTATATCGTAATGGGAGGGAAAAATCGAGCCGGGTAAAGCATTCCACATTCTTGTAGTGCGGCTAAAAAAAGAGTCTCTATACTTAACAGTACGTCCGAAGTTAGGCTCGAGGGTAAATTGATGGGCGTTCCTTGTGGTGCGGGTGTTACGGGGAAATTGTTTTAAGGGAGGAACGCATCTGGCTATTTCGCTGGAGCACTGTTTGTGGAAGTAGCGATAAAACAAGGTTAGACAAGAAACATTACGACGATGTTCAAGTCAAACAAATGTTTCGGTAATGGTTCTTTCACCTATCAATTTTAAGGCTCTTTTTTGAATCCTATCCAGGAGGCGCAAGTGAGTGACAGGAGCACCTGCCCAGATATGAGAATTGTACTCTAGCTTTGGGCGAATGAATGCCTTGTAGATTATAGCCAGATCAGAAGGGGAAAAATATTTCTTGCATCGATTTAGGAAACCTAAGCAATTTGCGGCATTTTTGGCGACGTCAAATATGTGATCGTTCCACAGAAGATGATTTGTGATGCACATACCCAGAACGCAGAGCTGATCTGGAAACGAGTATGAAAAGCTGAGAGTACTGTCGTCAGCAAAACAATTTAGTGGATTAGAAGTATTAGACAAGAGATCATTTATAAAGATTAAAAAGAGAGTCGGAGACAGAACGGAGCCTTGGGGCACACCAGCATTTATTTTGTGGGTAGCAGACTGAAAACCGTCCAAAACAACGCGAATTGAACGGTCCGAAAGGTAATTTCTAATCCATCGAAGGATGGGTTCATCGATGCCAAATGCACGCATTTTCGATAAAAGAGCTTCATGCCAAACTCTATCAAATGCCTTAGAAATATCAAGTGCAATAATCTTACTTCCTCCAAAACGATGTAAAGATTTCTTCCACTGTTCGGTGAGATATACCATCATATCACCAGTGGACCTATTGCTACGAAAACCGTACTGCCGGTCATTAAGAAGTTTCCGTTTCTCAAGATATTTCTTGATCTGAAAGTTTATCAGAGTTTCTAGGGTGTATGCGGAATGACCTGCAATGTCAGGGATTCGTGTTGGCTCGTCGACAAGCTGAGTCAAGTTGTTTGACTCAGCGAAGAACTCAGCATACCTTCCTTCGGATGTTGTCTGACCAGAATTGCGAAGCCACGAAGAATTGTATACATTGAAATCGCCCGTAACAACGATTTCAGTGCGAGGATAAAGGGAAACAATTCTTTGGATGGAGTGAGACAGTGCATTGAATTCGATAAAAGTCGAGTTACTGTCCTTTTGTAGCTTTTGTACGGTGAATTTAAACCACATGAAATTGAAGTCTGTGTTTGAACACTGACCATATTGTGGTAGAAGCTGGTAAGCAACGTCATTTCTAACGTATACGGCTAATCCGTGATAGGAAAAGAATAATGGCACTAAGCTGTACCCGTGTAGGTTAAATTCTAACGGATCAGAATTATCACCTATTTGGGTTTCACTTAGTGCCAAAACAGCTGGCCTGTACGTAGCAGTGTGGACATACGCGGCATAGAAATTCTTTCTAAGCCCCCGAATGTTGCTGTAATCGACTCTAAAGTTACCTGTCATTACGATAAACAAACATATAGTGAAAACCAATAACGAACGACTATTCTATAATAGTTTCACATCAATCACCAAAAAGACTTCATAAAAAACACACCAAAATGAGTAATTATGCCTTCATATTAATATGTTCCTAATCCGCCCCTGGAAACTTACATGCAACTACTAATACATTCATCTACTATCATGATTTCAATTGATACCTCAATGCGTGTGTACACATTTGAATATAACAATTAAAACCTTGATAGGCTGTGTGTGTAGAAGGGGGAAGGGAAGAAGAAAGGAACCACTCGATGCTAATCCACAGATGACAACGACACTGAATTTTTCTTGCGCGCACTGATAGCGGATTTTGTTGTTGGATTAGCTACTGTGCTTTTGTTTTATATTTGGGTTTGGTGGTTGGGGCTATTTTTTTTTTTTTTAAACTAATTATTCGCAGGTGGTAGCGGCCGATTTTTGTTGTTGCATTTAGTATGTACTATTATCAACTAAGAACACTGGCACGGATCTATATTGCGCATGCGCGTTACGTAAATATTTTATTGGGCTATTGTACTTTTTTATTTTTTTTTTATGGGGACTATTGCGACTTGGATTGCTTTGTTATTTATTTATTTATTTATTTCTTGTAATAATATAAGACACAACTTTATGGGGTGTAAAAAATAAAACAGAAAACACAGTTTGACAAGACGAGGGATTTTCGACGCCGACGACACACAGCGCGTGCGCTGCCGATGGTAGGCAGAACGTTGCAATTACATAGTAACTTTAGATCGTAGATGGTAGATGGGAGTCGCTCTGATTCTTTTTGCAGGTGATATTCTCCGAACCTAACAGGCACAGCGTTCTTAAGCTAAATATATTTTTTTGCAAGACATAGCTACATATAGTGAAATGGGCTAAAAGAAAAAAACATTGTTGTCTGTAAAGTCGGTTTACGGACGATAATTGATAATGATAATGATGACCAACCCTCAACCTCCCAACCACCACCGCAACGACCCAACAAAAAACACACACAGTTTTTGATGAAATGTGCTAGAAGAAAAAAAGTTGTATCCGGTCTTAAAACATCTTATTCTTTTCTGATAGGTTTAACCATTGCATATATAAACTATAGTATTCCCCCTTGAGGTGCGCCATCTATCGACGAAAAACTAAGCTCTAGAATACCATGGGAAGCAACAACAACAATTTCCCCCATTTTTATTGTTATTGTTGCTTCCCATGGTATTCTAGAGCTTAGTTTGTCGTCGATAGATGGCGCACCACAAGTGGTAGTACTATAGTTTATATATACAATGGTTTAACGTACTTCAATGCTTAAGTGATGCTTTTTCAACAAGACTTGGGAGAAGACCATCCATATATGGTGGCAAAATACTACGACCAAGTGAAGTCAACGATGGCGATAGCTCGACAGAAGTTTCAAGCAAGGCTATCGGAAATTCTCAGCTAGGAGAAATCTGGAGAAAAAGCTAAAGCGAAGAATAAGACAGGAGAAGAAAATGGGAAGCCCGATTCAGCGGAAGACGAAAATACGAAGACGAATGCAGCGGAAGACGAAAATACGGAGATGATATCAGCTAGGTTAGGTTAGGTTAGGTTAAGTGGGGTGATGGTACGGCCAGACGAACCTTCTCACTCGGATCTCGATTGGTTCCATTGTGCTCCCCAGTTGGGTGTGGTGATAAGGAATAGGGGTTAAGGATTGATAGGCAGTGGGTGGGTTAAGTGGTTGAGGCCTCCCTGAACCAACCTCAGTTCTGGATGAATCTCAGGATGTTTCTTGGTGGCGTGTTAGAGATATCGTTCAACTCGTTGAAAAAGTATTCACCGAGGTTAGCTTTCCTGGTTCGGGCTAAGCTGGGGCATTCACAGAGGAAGTGAAAGGAGTCCTCTTCTGCCTCTTCGTCCTGGCATCCCCTACATAAGTCAGATGTGCTGATGCCCAATCTACTCATGTGGGTTCCCATCGTGTTGTGACCCGTCAGGATACCAACCAGGAGTGATAGTTGAGGCCTGCTTAGCATGAGTAGGGATTCAGTTTTCTTCTTTGAAATTTCTGGCCATAGATTTCTCGATACCCGACAAGTGCCGATAGATGACCATCTGTCATTAGCGGCTTTAAGGAAACTATGGTTAATTCTCGTTTTTTCTCTTTCAAGTGGCATGTTAATTGAGGTTACCATTTGGCTTGGTTCGAGAGATGAACCGGTTTTGACCAGTTGGTCAGCCATTTCATTTCCGTGTATGTCACGATATCCCGGGACCCATCGAAGGGTTACTGGATTCGTTGAGTTGAGTAGTCTCAACTCATTACGACAACGATCGACCAGTTTGGATTTTGTAACTATAGAGGATATGGCTTTCATGGCCGCCTGGCTGTCGATGAAAATATCAATATTCTTGTTTTCCAGTTCGCACGTTAATAGGTGTTTTGCAGCTTCATGGACTGCAAGCACTTCCGCTTGGAAGACACTACAGAAGTCTGGAAGCCCAAGTGACTTTTTTATGGGTGGGTTATCTGAAAAGATGCCTGACCCTACCCCATCTTCCGTTTTGGAACCGTCTGTGAAAACAGAAACGTGATTTTCATTTATGACCCTGTTTTCCATCCAGCATTCTCTTGTAGGGAAGTCTGTTTGGGCTGCTGGGTTAAAATCTATGTGCGGAGTAATATAGTCTGTTTGAATGTTAATGTCTGTGAAATTCATTATTATCCTGTGACCTGAATGGCCCTTTTTCCAACTAGAGCATTGATTGAGACGCAATGCGCTTTTGACCGCCATTTCTTTCGTAAATAGATCGAGTGGGGCTAGTAGAAGGAACGTTTCCAGGGCTGCGGTTGGTGTAGTTCTCATTGCACTCGTTGTGCCAATGCACGCAAGTCTTTGGATTTTTGTCACGGTTTTGAGATTTGTCGCCTTTTCAAGGGCTGGCCACCAGACCAGACATGCATATGTCAGGATAGGCCTTACTATGGCCGTGTACATCCAGTAAATAGTTTTGGGGCTGGGTCCCCATTTCCTGCCAAAGATTCTATTGCAAGTGTAGAATGCTATTGATGCTTTTTTCCCTCTTTCTTTTATGTTTTCATTCCAGTTTAGTTTACGGTCCAACACCACTCCAAGATATTTTGCCACATTTGAAACTTGAAGTGGTGTCCCGTTTATAGTGATCGGGTCTACCATTGGAATGTTGTTTTTCCTTGTAAACAAAACTAGTTCTGTCTTTGTTGGATTGACATTAAGTCCGCAGCTACTGGCCCAATTGCTGAGTTTGCTTAGGGCTATTTGAAGGAGATCACACAGTGTGGGAATATATTTTCCTGAGGACATTATTATTATGTCGTCGGCATATGCCACGACCTTAACGCCACTAAGACTTAGTTTACCTAAGATCTGGTTGACAACCAGAAGCCAAAGCAACGGAGAAAGAACCCTTCTCTCTTGACTTTTAGCTCGCTGGCACCTAACTCTGCATTTACAAGTCTTGTTTGAAGCATAGAGTCAATCCAATTCGACAGTTCAAGATCAACATTGACAGAGTCTAGGGCTTGTCGTATCGCGTGATTATCTACATTATTGAAGGCCCCTTCTATATCAAGAAATGCTGCTAGGGTGAATTCTTTGAATTGGATTGAGTTCTCAATCGTGCCTTCAACTTTGTGAAGTGCCGTCTCAACAGATTTGCCCTTAACATAAGCGTGTTGGGCCTGTGAGATTATGTTATCATTTAGTTTTAGGCGGATATGCGTTTCTATGAGTCTTTCTAAGGTTTTAAGGAGAAAGGAAGAAAGCCTTATAGGCCTGAAGTCTTTTGGTTCAGTGTGAGTGGGCTTGCCAGCTTTCGGAATGAATATGACATTGACTTCTCTCCATCCAGTTGGAATATAGGTTATGTTTAAACATCCCCTGAATATATCCACCAGAATCGGAACGATTATGTCTTTTGAGCATTGGAGCATAATTGGAATTATCCCATCAGGCCCTGCAGACTTGTATGCTGAAAAGGAGTCGATGGCCCACGCCACCTTTCTACTGTCTACGATTTGATTGCCAATATTAGAGGCAGGATTTATGTTGGGATCTCTTTCCATAGGAGATGTTATGTTAACACAACCAGGGAAATAAGTGTTCATAAGTACTTCTAGAGTTTCAGAGCAGGAGTCAGTCCAGGTATCATCCGGTCTTTTTAAGAAACCTGGAGGAGTGTGGACCTTTGACATGACTTTTCTGAGCCTGGCAGCATCATTTGTGGACTCGATGTCTGTACAAAATTTTCGCCAGGCTGCTCTTTTCGCATAGGTAGTTCTGTTTTTGTACTCATTTTTGCTGGTTTTGTAAAGATTCCAGTCATCTGTGTTGTTACTATATTTTGCTCTGTTGAACAGCCTCCTTGAGTTCTTTCTGAGGATAGACAGCTCTTTTGACCACCAAACGGGGTTGAGCTTGCCATTTCCTTTGGTAATGGGGCACGAGTCTTCGTAAGCAAGACGAATAGCTAGCGTTAGTTCATTGACATGTTTTTCGATGTCTGAGCAGTTGAGTATAGGTTGCTTTCTATAGCGGCCCAGAGATAAGGCCAGTTTAATGTTGTAGGCTTCCCAGTTTGTTTTCCTGGGATTTCTATAGGGCTTTGGGTCTTCTAATTTGTGCTTTATTTGGAACGTAATCATTCTGTGGTCAGAGAATGTTACGTTACTTGTTACCTTCCAATTATTGATAATAAGAGTATTAGAGTTTGTCGAAAGTGTAACGTCAAGCACTTCCCTCCTAGTTCTAGTTATGAATGTCGGTTCCCTCCCTCTATTCAAAATCAGTATATTGTTCTTTATAATGAGTTCAAAAAGTGACTCACCTCTTGCATTTGTGTCGGTACTGCCCCACTGGAGGTGGTGAGCGTTAGCGTCAGCACCTATCAGTAGGTTCCTACCTGTTACCGCGACAAGTTCTTCAAGAGCTGCTGATGGCGGGGTGAGTGTTTCGTCGCCTGGCAAATAGATGGAGCTTGGGATCAGGGGCGGGGCCCCGTCTCTTTCACACTTCACTGTTGTCATGTCTGTGCTACAATGGGAGGATAGGAGAAATAGATTTATATTCTTTTTCGCCATTATACATGTGCGATAGTTACCTTCTGTAGGCCCTTTATTAAAATAAAGAATGTAATCTTTGGATTTGAGTCCGCAGATGAGGCCGCTGTTGATCCATGGCTCTTGTATAAGGGCTATATCGGTCTTATTCTTCGACAAAAAAGAGGTTAAGGTGGCAGAGGCCAACTTACTGTGCTGCAGATTTAGTTGCAGCACTTTCATCATCATTTTTTGTTTTTTTCATTTTTGTTTAAGTTGGCAGCCGTTAGCGGGTTCACTTTAACCTCATTTATGCCAATACAGAGCTTGAACCCTTTCGATGGAAGCAAAGCCATTGTTTCATGGTTAAGCATGATGATAGCTTCTTGGCCTGTTTTCGTAGGCTCTTCCATCTCCATGACTTGCCAATCGGAACTCGGAAAGTCGGGGTTGAGTCTTCTTAGGAAGAGCTCTAGCCTTTCTTTCGTCATGCGAGGGCCCGGAATGTTTATTCGGACTTTGGGTGTGGTAGGGAGGTCATTCTTAAAAGCAACTTTTAGTGTTGCCCCTTCAATTAATGTGCTCATGTCAGCTATTTTGTCTTTGAGCCAGTTAAGGGTAAATTCATCACGACAAGTGAGAATTTTAAAACCCTTTACTGTCGACAAGGGCCCGAATCTCGGCAGCGTGCCAGTTGAGGTAAGCAGCTCGTCGTTTACACATTCGAGTAGTTTTTCCTCAACCTTGGCCCAGTTCTCTTCGCTCAGCCGTTTTTCGGAGCTCCCCTCATTGATAACGGCTACCTGAAGCCTTTCTTTTACCAATTCCGCCGGTGTGCCTGTTTTGTTTCGTATTCGGCTTTTTGTTTGCGGACATCGGAGGGGTTGTCGAATCATTGTGTCTCGTCCTCTTTCTATGACTGCTGTCGTCAGTTTTTACGACCCTCAAGTGTGTTAGACCATCCAATGGAGGTTTCACTTTTGGATTGCTGACTTGAGCAGCCTTGGAAGAGGAGGCACCTAGGTCTGTTTGATTCTTTGTGTTTTGCTTTTTATCGACTTTCTCTTGTTCTGTGTTTGGCTTATTGTTGGTCTCCATTTTCGAGACAAATTTGCGAGCCCAGCTCAAGCGTTTCCAGTCTCGGAGATTAAGCCTTTTTGTGTCCATATGACCATATCTTCTGATGGTTCTCAAGGCGTTTCGCAACTTCTTGTCAAAGCTAAGGTCCCCTTCCTTATTCTGTTCTTTTGGATTCACCGTTTTTCCCGTAGTCGGTTTTGGCCCATGCGAGCATCGGTTTCCGGAATTGGCAGCATCCACACAGACTTTGGAAGGTTTGTTAGACTTTGACCCTTTGCAGGGAGTTGAGGTTGATTTGGCTCCCGGGTCCACCGGGTTTTTGGCCAGTATGTTGCCTTTGTTAGCAGCTGCAGGGTTTTCGGCCAATGTGACATCCGCTTCGGAGCCGCCGGAGCTGGCGAAAGATTGATACTCGTCATCTGCAAGGATTCGATTTTTCTCACCAGACGATATATCACTTTCGTCAGCTCCCACGGTCCCGACCTCAGAGTCAGTGAGATCCATGAAAACCTCACCGAGGTGGAGGCTTTCATCAATCAGAAGGGCACCACTGCTACAAGCAGGAATATGTTCATCTGCTGTTTCGTTTTTAGTTTTGTTTTTTGTATTTGTAATTGAATTTGAATGAGTCACTGGCGACTTCTCTTCTATCGAAGCAAAGCCATCGCCAGCAGCCGTGACCTCTACCAACTTTTGAGTGTATATCCCCACTCGATTTTTATCTTCTTTATTAACTTTTTCCATATTTTTCATATTTTGACATCTCTGTCTTATTTTTGAGGTTGTTTGGTTGTTCTGTCACTGCATCTGGATTGATGAAGTGTCAGAACGTAAGCCCCTCCACCACGTCAAGGTGAACCTCGTGGGAGGGATGATATCAGCTAAGGGAGACGGAAGAAGCAGAAGACGAAGCTACGAGAACTAAATATCATGCGGATTGGTAATTTAATACAAATAATTCCGTAGGAGATGAGCGAAGGCGAGGTTTAAGAAGACACGAAGCACAAAGAAAAGCACTTTTAAGGTCGTTGGAAAAAATTCATGAATCAAAGACGCCATCGAAAGCGTATTACGTCCACAAACAACAAATTCTACGAAACCAGTGGGCGCTTTTAACGGCTACGCAAACGGAGATAATAGAATTTAAGGCCCAACCATAATACGCGAAAGAAAAAGTAAGCAAGTGTCAAAACCGAACGAAAAGTTTCCTTCCGATTTGTTAAGTACATCAGTTGCCCATAATAGCCTTAAAAAAGAAGAAGAATACCCTTTAGAAAAAAAAGGAATGTCAGATTTTCGTACGTAATGTACGACTCAAAGCGTACATTACGTACGAAAACGCAAGTGAACGAAACTTACCGAAAGTGAACAAAAAGTCATTTCGGGTTGGGTATACAAATCGCATGTATTTCTACTGTTTCGTAAGTCAACGTACGTAACATTCTTCAATTATGGTTAGCCCTTTAGTGAAGACTTCACATATGACCTATGACGAAAGTTACGAAGAATTTGAAGACAAATACGAAGAAGCGATGGTTGAACTACAAGAAAAATAAGAAGAATTTACGAACAAGACGAAAGCAACAAATACACGAATAGGAGAAACAAGCGGATTTGTTGATGAGTTTAAGTTGCCAGTGCTCCAAATTCCAACATTTGATGGTGACTTCAAGCAGTGAAAATCGTTCATTGATTTGCTTAAGCAAAGAATTCTTAAGAATGAAAATCTTGGGAATGCACAAAAAATGCATTACCTCAAGACCAATGTGAACGGCGATGCAGCAAGAATTATACAGCATCTCCATATAACAGACAGTAACTACAAAACAGCCAGGGATGCTCTGATGACGCATTGTGTAAAGTACAATGAAAAGTACTTATGTCAACAGCATCACCCGCTTTTCAACAGGCGATCAAGTTTCAGCAAATAATGTGAAATGGATTTAATGACACATTATCCGGAACTTTCACCGCTTTGCAAACTGACAAGCATTACTCCGTCACCTTTTTGGATCCAGCTGAGCAATATCAATAGTTGGATATATGTACTCTACAAAAAATACACATTTAACATAACTTGTAGAAGAAAAGTGTTGGAGATCACGCTTCAAGAAGACGGAATACTAACCCTACAACCGAACTGTGTTCTGAAATACGATTTCATGAGCATAACATCGCACAGTAGCATTTCAAGCGAAATAAATGCATTCCTTATGCCATCAAAATCAGCCGAGGAACACGTCAAAACCTGTAGTAGTACCTCAAAAGATTGTCAACACTGGCAATGATGATCTGAAAATCATCGGGAAATGGATAACCGAACAGCATGATCGAGAAAAGATACCGGACCATGCGAAAGATCACGAAATTCACCACAACACCACCTACAGTATAATTGGAGGACTGTTACTAATTATCAGCATCTACATTTGCTGGCAACAGTGCAACAAACAGATAGAGAATCGACCTCAGATGAATCTACCATCCAGGCGAAGATATACACTATCGGACTTTACCTTCTACGATCAACGGACACGGCAGAATGTACAAGAATGTACGATATAGGCAACAAATAAGTATTTGCTGCTGGCCAGCACACGAATAGCATGCCGGCCATAAAGTGGAGTCAACGACATCGGCTGCAGTGACACCTGAAACGCTTACGCTGCGGCTCGTGTTTATTTGTAAGTTATTATTGGTAGGCAATGTTAGCAATAATTATTTTGTATAAATAGACAGCAAACAAACTCATTATAGTTCGTTTTTTGTAAGAACTCAACACATAACAAGCCTTTTATTTCTGTGCTTCCCCCTCCCACCAGTGGTAATAAGCACTTAGTGAAAAAAGCTTGTACAGTTCACTAGCAGGAATATAATTATCCCCCCGCTAGCGGTTAGGTGATTTTATACTTGTGACTGTATTACATTTAAATAATCCAAGCAAGTAATAATACAAAAGTCGTTCAATCTTACTATAAATAACACGGTATTTCATAAAATAAAAGTAGCTAGTATTATATAAATAGCCCACAATCTTTCCAAAATAAGCAGGAAGTGCGTGAGTGCCCCGAATACCAGCCCACAATCTTACCGGTGCTAGCAGGGAGTGCGTGAGTGCACCGAATACTAGCCCCTTATCTTACGGGAGTAAGCAGTGAGTTCGTGATTGCACCGAATACCAACTAACTAATAACTGAAAGATATGTCATATAAGTTGCAACCACAACCAATTATGATATCTGAAGTGATTTTAATTACTAAATAATTAAAATACATTGGAATCTTGCTACTCTATCACTTCAGGTCAGCAAGCAGCAATTAAACGAGTGATAAGTTTCGAATTTCGGTGTTTTTATGGCATCTGCTAGTAATATTTACGCAAAGAACCTAGTGTGAATTCAAAAGAAACAAATGAAATTTACTTAATAATATATGGTGGTTGTGACGTTCGCTTGAATGATTTCTATGTCCGTGCGCTGTGTGTAGTTAATGCTGTCAATGGTGTGGTGGGTGGTGGATGACCGGTGTTTAGATGCGTTTGATGAAACGTATGGCCCCGTGCTGGTTGTATGAAGTTGTTGCTATTGCTGTTTTTGATGGATGCTAAGTGTTTGGGCTGTTTGATTAGTAGTACGTATTTGCCAGTAATTATTGTTGATTGTTAAAGGTGCCTTTTTAGGCACATATTTTAGACAATTTTTTTTTTAATTTCTTAGTGTGTGAACATATTAAAGGGGTGGCAAAAATTAGGTCAGCCTCAGGCGGCCAAAACCCACGCTACGCCACTGACACATTGTACTTATTCGACTGTTTCAGACTGATTTGATTGGAAGTTTTCAACTAAATTCTTTGGTAAAGCAATTGTCTTTGTTAAAAAACTAAAGTTAAATAACAAGTTGAAATACACTTTAATTTTGAAACTTTACAGAGGATTATATTTCTAGACTGGCCTTACGCTTCTGTATGAATTTGGTGGAATAATGTCTGTGGGAAAGGTAAAAATATGTGATTTAATGAAATTGCAACTACACATAACAGAATATTTATTTGCAACTAATCTTAAGGCAAATTAATATTCCGTTGTGTGGAAAAAAACAAAACATCACTTCCCAGCGCGTCAGCTTTTCTTTTAACTTCGTCGTAAAAAAATCATGCTGGTTGGATTACGCAAATTAAAATTATTATACTCCCCTCCTTTGAAGGTTCCGAGCATTCAAAATCTTAAAATTCTGTTTCAACCTCAAAGCGGGTAATTTTTTTCTTGGCAATGGCGTAGGCCCCTTTTGATTATAACAATAAAATATAATGAAGCCGGTAATAATAATTATTAATAAAAAACTTATACCATAATGTTGGTAGTCGTGCGTATTAATTCTATTGTATTCTGATTCTTTATCGAGTTCTTTGATCATATTACTTATTCGCCTTTCTAAATTTTGTACGTCAACATCATTCCATTCATTATGAATTAGTTGTTTTTCTAATTGTATATACGTCCCTGGTTTTGTAATGGCGATTAAAATTCATTCGTTCAAATTTGAAATTATTCTTTTATTCTAAAAATAGTTTAACATTAATCTTAAATATTAAAAACCATTTGATTTTAAGAACATTAAAATTAAAAATAAGAACACATTTTTATGTTTGTATCTTATGCTGAACGCTTTTAGAATCTTAAGAAAACTATATAAAAAAAAATTGTTTGACAGGTTTTCCCGTATTTCCTTATGACTGATAAGTCTGAAATTGACTATCGACATGTTTTCCAATACATTGAAGCAAATCTTTTTAACTGTCGACCAAGTTTACTCGTGACTGACTATAAAAAGGCTATAAGAAATACTTTGCAAAACCATTATCCAAATGCAAAATGTAGCACTTGTTGGCTTCACTACTGCCAAGTGGTTAGAAGAAATGCTTCAAAGCTAACAAATTTTGTCTTTTAAGTAGGAATGAAGAAGCAAAACAACTTTTTAGGAAATTTATTGCTCTCCCTCTCTTGTCACCTGAGGATATTTATGCAGCATTTGATTTCCTGTACCAACACCGAGGCAAAAAGCCCTTAAATTAAAAAAAAATTTGGAGAGCCCGTATTTAATTATTTTTGATGTATTTCAAAAAGCAATGGATAGAAAAGGTAATGGATTGTTGGAGCCAACGCTTCAGAAATAAAAAAAATAAAATTTACTTTTTTAAGAAACACCTGAAATTTTTTCGGTTTTCAACTTGCCGATGAGAACTACAAGTGCCTTCGAGATTTATAACAGCTGCCGTAATCAACAATAATTGCGTCCTTAACATGATTAAAAAGTGATATTTCACAATTTCTATCATTAGCTTGTTGCATTTTGGTCGGCGCTAGTTGATTGCATAAGTTATTCTTGGCTGAAAGAATTTGTCATGACGACATCTCATTTTCGGTCATTGTAAAGTACCTACCTATCTATTGTCGATGTGACAGCTAGATAGGGAGATGATACATGAACCATAAAACTGAAGTCATTTAAAAGTATGGGGAATGGTAGGTATTAGATTACAAAGTTGAAATTCTAGGTCATCAATAAGGGGGACCTTCATCTCAAAAACTATTCAATTATTTAAACTACTTCCCATACCGGAAGCTAATTTGAACATGTCTAAAACGGATGCTTTAGGAAGATTTAGGTGAGGTGGTAAGTTAGGCGCCGCCCGTGAAATAACTCCTCAAGAAATAACTCAAAACAAAAAAAAATTATATAATCCCACAAATTGGAGGTTTAATTTCACTAAATAAGTCCCCAAATTCGAATATGAAATAAGTCCCAAAAAGGCATAAAATAAGTCCACAAAATAGAATGAAATAAGACCCAGTGAAATAATCCCCCAACTTAAAGAATTGCCTTACCATTTTATATATTTTCCAATGAAAAAAAAAATAAAATGCACGACTGGGTCGCACGAACTTGCTCTTACGATAAGCAATTGCTGAGTGGCTGCATATATGGATATTAAAAAAAAAATAAATAATTTCGAAAATTCTTTTATATTTTAAATTATTTTAAGAGTTTTCTCGGAAAAACAAAGTATGCAATAAAATTTCGAAGCTGTACGTAAATCTAGGAAAAAAAAATATTGAAAATCGTTCGACCAGTTTTTTTTTAAAAAGGTTATTTTTGAAAAACTTTTCCAAAAAATATTTTGAAATTTATTTGGGTATGCAAATATATGGCAATCTGTAGTTTACATTTGAAAAAATAATTTAAAAAAAAATCAATATACCCGTTTCCAATATATTTCGAAAAACGAAAAATTTTTTGAAAAAATTATAAAAAATCAAAAAAAAAGTTTTTGAAAAATTTGAAATGCCATATTAATAAAATTATAAATGACTTCCTGTGGCCAAACTTTTATTGAAATCGAATGTATAGTTTACGAGAAAATTTGATTTGAAAATACTGGTTCTATGAGAGGTACCGTTATAAGACAAATTTTGAAAAATATTTTCCAACCAAAAGATAGATTGTCTTACAAAAATAGCATCCTGAAAGTTTTATCAAAATCGTTAGAGCCGTTTTTGAGAAAATCAATTTTTTTCTTCACGATTGTATGGCAGGTGCCGTTATTTTTGGGCCTAGAGCAAAAATAAAAAATACGTTCCGAGGGACGGCCAAATAAATCCTAGATACCAAATTTGAAGCAAATCGGCCCATCCGTTCAGGCTCTAGAAGCGCGAACAGACAGACAGACAGACAGACAGACAGACAGACAGACAGACGGACGGAATTCCCAGACCCACTTTTTTCGACTTCTCCATCATCGTAATGTCATGTGTGATTGTTATCACGAAATTTTTTTTCTGCACAAATCCATAACTTGCCTTATAGTACCTATAATCGCAAGTAAAATGGTTAATAAGTCAAAATAAGATTTTAATATAAATTTTTAATGTATTTTCACTTTTATTTTTCTTAGATCTCAGAAACAAAATCTTATTCGGCTTTCTTTTCTTTTCTCAAATTTTATTCAGTGTTTTTCTGTTTTTTTCCTCTACTACGGAACACAAAGTTGGGATGGATTATAGCTGGTAGCGTAGTGCACACAACTCCAAAATCATACTGCTATACAGTCATAAAACTGACCCTTAGTTCCTTAGATAAACTCGTTAGGTAAATCTGGGAAACGAATCCTTTGAAGGGGAGTCATGGGTCTACAGCGAAGAGCAGTACAATTGTGAGGAACAATTTAAAAGGCATATTCAAACCACATCCGCTAGCCAGTTTATGGTGAGACTTCCCTTCAAACATCAAGCGTTTTTATTCACTAGAAAGAAAATTTGGGCATGACTCTGAACTTAAATCAGCTTACGCGAGTTTTATGACCGAGTATGAACGTTTAGGCCATATGACCTTAATATCTGAAATTAATATTTCAAGGTCTAATTTTTATCTCCAACACCATTGTGCATTTAAACCTGAAAGTTCTTCAAAGAACCTTCGGTTGTTTATGGTAAGACTTCCCTTCAAACATCAAGCGTTTTTATTCACTAGAAAGAAAATTTGGGCATGACTCTGAACTTAAATCAGCTTACGCGAGTTTTATGACCGAGTATGAACGTTTAGGCCATATGACCTTAATATCTGAAATTAATATTTCAAGGTCTAATTTTTATCTCCAACACCATTGTGCATTTAAACCTGAAAGTTCTTCAAAGAACCTTCGGTTGTTTATGGTAAGACTTCCCTTCAAACATCAAGCGTTTTTATTCACTAGAAAGAAAATTTGGGCATGACTCTGAACTTAAATCAGCTTACGCGAGTTTTATGACCGAGTATGAACGTTTAGGCCATATGACCTTAATATCTGAAATTAATATTTCAAGGTCTAATTTTTATCTCCAACACCATTGTGCATTTAAACCTGAAAGTTCTTCAAAGAAACTTCGGGTAGTTTTCGATGCCTCCGCAAAGACTACTGTAGGTCATTCATTAAACGATGATCTTATGGTTGGCCCAACAGTCTAATCAGATTTGTTTTCGGTCATTGCTAACTTCAGACTTCACAAATACGTATTCACTGGTGATATGTATAAGTAAAATGTATAGACAGGTTCTGGTCGATTCAAAGGATAGGGCATATCAGCTCATATTATGGAGGCAAAATACCCTAGTCTTACTTTAAACATACCAGTTAAATACCGTCACATATGGAATAACATCTGCGTCTTATTTAGCTACAAGATGTCTGGTCGCAATAGCCTTCACAGCAAGATTTAAGACAGCAGAAAGACAGGTCCATTAGATTAAAATGAGATTCAGGAGGGGACATTTGGATCTGGAGATGCGTTCAAATTAACTCATTTGCATTTCCAGAAGATTATTGGTCGCTTCGTGATGGAAAACCTCTTAAAAATAAATCTAGGACAGCATCACTAAGTCCATATAATGACACGACAACAAAGCTTATACGTGTTGAAGGAAGGTTTAAAAATGCGTCGATTTCATTAAATATAAAAAATCAAATACTGCTTTCAAATAACAGTACAATTATAACATTACTTTTTGAATAAATGCATACAAATCACCTCCACGCTTCACACAAACATAACACTCATAGCAATTTCAAGACAACAATTCTGGGTTATGAGTGAAAATATACACACAAAGTACTTTCCAGATGTGTAAAATGTTTCCGGACAAAATCCAAATCCACTGACCAATGAACTGGTGACTTACCTAAGGAATTTGTTTGCTTCTCCACAAAGACGGTTCATATTGAAGTAGTAGGAAATCTTACTAGAGATGCGTTAACTAATAAATTATTGTTTACAGCGATTTGAAGGAAGGAAGGTATTTCCCACACTATCTTTTGTGATAATGCGACAAATTTTGTTGGTGCTAAGAATCAACTTAAGGAATTTAAAGACCTTTTCAATTCATCTGAAACGCAAACCTCAATCAATTTTTTTTTGCTAAAAGATGGAAATCAATTAAAAGCGTGAATTTTCACGAGAATAAGATTTTGTTTCTGAGATCTAAGAAAAATAAAAGTGAAAATTAGATCTCAGAAACAAAAAAAATTCGAGTGAATTTTCACTTTTATTTTTCTTAGATCTTAGAAACAAAATCTTATTCGGCTTTCTTTTCTTTTTCTCAAATTTTATTCAGTGTTTTTCTGTTTCTTCTGCTGCCTTAAATCTCGCTGTGAAGGCAGAAGAAAGACAGGTCCATTAGATTAAAATGAGATTCAGGAGGGGACATTTGGATCTGGAGATGCGTTTAAATAAACTCATTTCCAGAAGACTATTGGTCGCTTCGTGATCAAGTTCTATGAAATATCTATAGAGGGTTGCAAATACAGGATTTGCAATGCACATATGTTTCCCAAATGTAGGAAATTGATTTACCCATGCCAATACTGTAGTTTAACTAGTATATAACTGAATTATGTCAATTTTTTGAGTTATGACGGAAGTTATTTTTTGAACCAATTCTACTAGCAAAAAAGCCGCTTGTAGTTCTAATCTGGCAATGCTAGTTACCTTTAAGGACACTACACGGGATTTGGATCATAGTATTATTATTATTATCATTATTTATTAGCATGTAATTTAAATTACAGGTTAATACAAAATATTATAGAGCCTAGCTGCGGAGACTATTGGCTCTTTTTTAATAAAATTTTTACAGAGTTAACTAAGTATTTCGATAAATTTATTAACATTTTCAATATTTGTAGAGTTTGGTATTTTTAGTACATCATAAATAGGTATGCTTTGAAAAATGGATTCTAGTACAGCTTTTGAAATATGACAATTTTCTAGGAGATGTGGGATACTTAATGTTGTGTTACAGGAGGTGCACATCGGCGGGTTGCTTTTGGTTAGGAGGTGTTGGTGAGTTGTTGAGGTGTGACCGAGTCTTAGGCGTACGAAATTTGAGATTTTGTGTTTAGATTGGTTTGTAGGGTATTTTGGTCGACTTTTTTCTTCATTTACTTTTTTATAATGATGGTGATATAGGCTCCATTCAGTTTTTAGATTGTTTCTTAGTTTTTTTTGGATACAGGTTAGAAGGTCTTGTTTGCTAAATATATTGAATTGATATACTGGTGCGTCTTTAGCAGAATTAGCGGCTATTAATACAAAGAGTGGTATATTTAATTCTTTTAATATAATTAACTGAGATAAGTAGCTAAGTCATTTTGAATATTCGTCCCAAGAGATTCCAGACTTCAATAATTCTTGCAGGAAAATTTTTTCAAGAAATATTACTGGTCCAAGAAGCCATAACAGATCAAAAAATCTGGCCAAATCACCAAGCACGCTTCTTTTCGATTCTCGTTCATTACTGACTTGTGTTTTCAAATCGTAAAGGAATTTAAAACTGTCTGACTGTCTGTTGGTTCCCAGATCAAATCTAGTGTTTTTATTCATCCGATTGATAAATTGTTAACATTTTTTCGCAATTTTACAGACGAATACCTTTAAAATTCTAGGATCGTTTGCACAAAACTTTGTGAGACTAAAGTTTCATTGTCTTGGCAAAGCAACAGTTTCGTTGAGCAATGTCTTGGCTTCCTTTATGGAAGCTGCCCCAGTGAGGCAATCATCGACGTATATATTGTTCAAAATAGTGTTTGCTTTTTTTTTTTGGATATATATTTTGAAAGTCGTTTGCTATTGTGACTTGTAGCTGAATAAGACGCTATTCCATATGTGATGTCCGTGAAGTAAGCATAACAAATGTCAGCATCTCAACTTTTTTTTGGAGTTCTTGTCGCATGCACATGAGTTCTATAGTTCCTGATAGTTTTTCAAAATAGTTCTGCTTGATTCACTGAACAAAATTCACGCCAGCATATCATTTCTCGAAGAATCATATATAAATATTTTTTTCGCGTGTAAGAAACGCTGTCTAGGAGTTCCTCATATCTAAAAAAAAATAGTTTTTTGAAAATCAGACAGAAAACAAATTAAAACAAAAAATTAAATTTCCATAAAAATAAAATTACATGTATGCCCAAAAAGCTAGGTAACCCAAATTGTGTGTTTGATTTAAACGGCTTGCCTGAATATGTTTCCAATTTTATTGAATTTTTTTTACTTCTAACACTATTCTAACGGAAGTTAGGTTTTTTTTTCTAATTTGTAAGGTGCTTTTTCACGACTTTTTGGTAAATGACCTTGGGATGCTGGCTTTTTCAGGAGTTCCAACTCATTTATCGATGTCAACACATAGATATAATGTGTTTACAAAATAATCCGTGAAGTTCCCGTTTCTAACGCTTTTCTAACAAAAAATATGATTTTTTTTATAATTTTTAGACCGCTTTTTCACGACTTTTGGTAAATGACCTTGGGATGCTGGCTTTTTTAGGAGTTCTAGCTCATTTATCGATTTCAACATATACGATATAATGTGTTTACAATATAATCCGCGAAGTTCCCGTTTCTAACGCTTTTCTAACAAAAAATATGATATTTTTTATAATTTTTAGACCGCATTTTCACGACTTTTGTTAAATGACCTTGGGATGCTGGATTTTTTAGGAGTTCCAGCTCATTTATCAATTTCAACATATAGATATAATGTGTTTACAAAATAATCCGTGAAGTTCCCGCTTCTAACGCTTTTCTAACAAAAAATATGATTTTTTTTTATAATTTTTAGACCGCTTTTTCACGTCTTTTGGTAAATGACCTTGGGATGCTGGCTTTTTTATGAGTTCTTTATTCTTTATTCAAAAATATTAATGGTTACAAATGTTGTAAGACAATGTCTTTTAAAGTAACAAATGATGTATGAATGGAAAACATAGTTTAAAATGAATGTAAACTTCGAGCTCATTTATCGATTTCAACATATAGATATAATGTGTTTACAAAATAATCCGTGAAGTTCCCATTTCTAACGCTTTTCTAACAAAAAATATAATTTTTTATAATTTTTAGACCGCTTTTTCGCGGCTTTTGGTAAATGACCTTGGGATGCTGGTTTTTTTATTAGTTCCAGCTCATTTATCAATTTCAACATATATATATAATGTGTTTACAAAATAATCCGTAAAGCTCCCGTTTTTAACGCTTTTCTAACAAAAAATATGATTTTTTTTATAATTTTTAGACCGCTTTTCACGACTTTTGGTAAATGACCTTGGGATGCTGGCTTTGTTTAGGAGTTCCAGCTCATTTATCGATTTCAACATATAGATATAATGTGTTTACAAAATAATCCGTGAAGTTTTCGTTTCTATCGCTTTTCTAACAAAAAATATGATTTTTTTATAATTTTTAGACCGCTTTTTCACGACTTTTGGCAAATGACCTTGGGAACCAGTGGCGTAGATAGGGGGGGATCAGGGGGATATATCCCCTCCCATTGGGATCGATAATTGTTCATCATAACCAGTCTTGCCAAATAAGTTAAAGAAACGCACTCTGAAATTTGGTACATACTTCCTACGTGAAATAAGTCTTATTAGTACTCACGCAGGATTCCTAGAGGCATTGTCAATTGTACATTCTATACCTACATTCTACGGGGAAAATACAAAATCAACTTCATCTGAAAGAAATTATTATTTCGGCAAATCACCTAATCTTTTGAATTTCTTTTTTTTTATCGATTTTTAAAAAATATTTTATTTATTGTGACAAATTTTAAGAATTTCTTTTCAAAATCGTTCGACCAGTATTCTCAAAAAACTGTTTTTTTTGAAAAACTTTTCCAAAATAAATTACAATTTTTTTTAAAGTATGCCAACTTGTAGTTTTTATCAGTAAAATAAAATTAAAAAAAAAACTCGAACCGTTTTTGAAAAAAAAAACAAAAAATAAAAAATTTTTTTTTTACTTTTTTTCAAAAATATAAAAATTTATACTATTTCGTATTAAAAAGGGCTTCTACATTAAAAATTTCATCAAAATCCGTCAAGTGGCTTACGGGAAAATCTGGTTTTGAAAAACCGGTCCTATGGGTGGTACCGTTATAAGACTTTTCCTGAAAAATCTATTCCAACCAAAACATAAAGTTTGCACAGAAAACACTATTCAGAAAGTTTTATCAAAATCTTAGGAGCCATTTTTGAGAAAAATTAACTTTTCACTAAAAATCGTATGGCAGGTACCGTTATTTTTGGAGCTTACAGAGGGGTTTTTGGAAATAGAATGCTGTAAGACGTCATAATAATAGTATGTTCCAAGTTTGAAGCAAATCGGTCCAGCCGTTTAGGCTGTAGTAACTATACAGACAGACAGACACACGGACAGACAGACAGAATTGTCGGACCCACTTTTTTCGACTCACTATAATCGTAATGTCATATTTGATTGTTAGAATTTTTTGGTATGAATGCATAACATGTCTTATAAAACCTATAATCGCAAAAAAATTAGCGAACTAGATCCATCACCCTCCCCCCCCCCCCCCCCCACCATAGCGAAAAGCTATCTACGCCACTGCTTGGGATGCTGGCTTTTTTTAGGAGTTCCAGCTCATTTGTCGATTTCAACATATAGATATAATGTGTTTACAAAATAATCCGTGAAGTTACCGTTTCTAACGCTTTTCTAACAAAAAATATGATTTTTTTTTATTATTTTTAGACCGCTTTTTCACGACTTTTGGTAAATGACCTTGGGATGCTGGCTGTTTTAGGAGTTCCAGCTCATTTATCGATTTCAACATAATAGATATAATGTGTTTACAAAATAATCCGTAAAGTTCCCGTTTCCAGCGCTTTTCTAACAAAAAATATGATTTTTACTTGCGATTATATAGGTACTATAAGGCAAGTTATGGATTCGTGCAGAAAAAAAAGTTTGAGATAACAATCACACATGACATTACGATGATGGAGAAGTCGAAAAACGTGGGTCTGGAGATACCGTCCGTGTGTCTGTCTGTCTGTCTGTATGTCTGTTCGCGCCTCTGGAGGCTGAACGGGTGGGCCGATTTGCTTCAAATTTGGTATTAAGGGTTTATTTGGCGTCCCTCGGAACTAATTTTTTATTTTTGCTGTAGGCCCAAAAATAACGGCACCTGCCATACAATCTTGAAGACGAAAATTGATTTTCTCAAAAACGGCTCTAACGATTTTGTTAAAACTTTCAGAATGCTATTTTTGCAAGACAATCTATCTTTTGGTTAGAATTTTTTTTCAAAATTTGTCTAATAACGGTACCTCTTATAGAACTAGTATTTTCAAATCAAATTTTCTCGTGAACTATACATTCCATTTCAATAAAATGTTGGCCACAGGAAGTCATTCATAATTTTATTAATATGGCATTTCAAAATTTTCAAAAACTTTTTTTTTGATTTTTTATAATTTTTGGAAACGGGTATATTGATTTTTTTTTTTAATTATTTTTTAAATGTTAACTACAGATTGCCATATATTTGCATACTCAAGTTAATTTCAAAATATTTTTTGAAAAAGTTTTTCAAAATAACCTTTTAAATAAAAAACTGGTCGAACGATTTTCAATATTTTTTTTTCCTAGATTGACGTATAGCTTTGAAATTTTATTGCAAACTTAGTTTTTCCGAGAAAACTCTTAAACTAATTTAAAAAATAGATGAATTTTCGAAATTATTTAATTTTTTTTAATATCCATATATGCAGCCACTACGCAATTGCTTATCATAAGAGCAAGTTCGTGCGACCCAGCCGTGCATTTTATTTTTATAGTTTTTAGACCGCCTTTTCACGTTTTTTGGTAAATGACCTTTTGATGCTGGCTTTTTTTTTAGGAATTCCAGCTCATTTATCGATTTCAACATATAGATATAATGTGTTTACAAAAAATAATCCGTGAAGTTCCCATTTCTAACGCTTTTCTACTAAAAAATATGATTTTTTTTATAAATTTTAGACCGCTTTTTCACGACTTTTGGTAAATGACCTTGTTATGCTGGCTTTTTTAGGAGTTCCAGCTCATTTATCGATTTCAACTTATAGATATAATGTGTTTACAAAATAATCCTTGAAGTTCCCGTTTCTAACGCTTTTCTAACAAAAAATATGATTTTTTTTATAATTTTTAGACCGCTTTTTCACGACTTTTGGTAAATGACCTTGGGATGCTGGCTTTTTCAGGAGTTCCAACTCATTTATCGATTTCAACACATAGATATAATGTGTTTACAAAACAATCCGTGAAGTTCCCGTTTCTAACGATTTTCTAACAAAAAATATGATTTTTTTTTATACTTTTTAGACCGCTTTTTCACGTTTTTTGGTAAAAGACCTTTTGATGCTGGCTTGTTTTTAGGAATTCCAGCTCATTTATCGATTCCAACATATAGATATAATGTGTTTACAAAAAATAATCTGTGAAGTTCCCGTTTCTAACGCTTTTCTAACAGAAAATATGATTTTTTTTATAAATTTTAGACCTTTTTTTCACGACTTTTGGTAAATGACCTTGTTATGCTGGCTTTTTTAGGAGTTCCAGCTCATTTATCGATTTCAACTTATAGATATAGGGTGTTTACAAAATAATCCTTGAAGTTCCCGTTTCTAACGCTTTTCTAACAAAAAATATATCCCAAGGTCATTTACCAAAAGTCGTGAAAAAGCGGTCTAAAAATTATAAAAAAATCATATTTTTGTTAGAAAAGCGTTAGAAACGGGAACTTCACGGATTATTTTGTAAACACATTATATATATCTATGTTGAAATCGATTAATGAGCTGGAACTCCTAAAAAAGCCAGCATCCCAAGATCATTTACCAAAAGTCGTGAAAAAGCGGTCTAAAAATTATAAAAAAAATCATATTTTTTGTTAGAAAAGCGTTAGAAACGGGAACTTCACGGATTATTTTGTAAACACATTATAACTATATGTTAAAATCGATAAATGAGATGGAACTCCTAAAAAAAGCCAGCATCCCAAGGTCATTTACCAAAAGTCGTGAAAAAGCGGTCTAAAAATTATAAAAAAAATCATATTTTTTGTTAGAAAAGCGTTAGAAATGGGAACTTCACGGATTATTTTGTAAACGCATTATATCTATGTGTTAAAATCGATAAATAAATTGGAACTCCCAGCATCCCAAGGTAATTTACCAAAAAGTCGTGAAAAAGCACCTTACAAATTAGAAAAAAATTCGTAACTTCCGTTAGAATAGTGTTAGAAGTAAAAAAAGATCAGGATTTTATTGGAAACATATTCAGGCAAGCCGTTTAAATCAAAAAAATAAAATTTACCATGACAATTTGGGTTACCTAGCTTTTTGGGCATACATGTAATTTTATTTTTATGGAAATTTAATTATTTGTTTTAATTTTTTTTTCTGTCTGATTTTCAAAAAACTATTTTTTTAGGTATAAGGAACTCCTAGACAGGGTTTCTTACACCCGAAAAAAATATTTATATATGATTTTTCGAGAAATGATATGCTGGCGTGAAGTTGGCATCTCACTTTTTTAAATCAATTTTTTCAGTGAAATCATGCAGAACTATTTTGGAAAGCTATCAGGAACTATAGAACTCATGTGCATGTGACAACAACTCCAAAAAAAAGTTGAGATGCTGACATTTGTTATGCTAACTTCACGGACATCCATATGTGACGGTATTTAACTGGTATGTTTAAAGTGAGACTTGGGTATTTTGCCTCCATAATATGAGCTGATATGCCCTATCCTTTGAATCGACCAGAACCTGTCTATACTTAGTTAAGTTTAGTTTATTTCATCAAACAAAGTACATGATTGCCTTTGTATGATTACTAGATTATACCAAAAAATAAATAAAATAACAATATAAAGAAAACTTAAAACAGAATACAGATAAAATAACATGTAACCATTACTTAGAATCAAAAGCAAATTATTTTTAAAAGAAGATCTATTTAAACTGAAATCCATCACATCGCAGACTGTGTTACTGTCTCATTTGCCCGATAATTTGTTCTGTGTTGTTGGAATTTAAATAACGTATCATTTCATCATCCTCGCAGGAACATTGAAGTCAATCAGAGCCAAAATATCTGAGCAATCAATATGATTGGCCAAAACGTCACGAATAAATACGATCAAAAATATCTTTCTTCGGAGATTCAGTGGCAAGATTCCAAATAACTTGCATCTAGTTTCATAAGAAGGCATTTCTGTTCCCCAGTGAAGCTTTTTAAATACAACTCTTGTAAAACGTTTTTGAATTTTTTCAATTCGCAAAGAGTGTGTTTCATAAGCAGGGCACCAAATAATACTGCAATATTCCAAAGTTGATCTAACAAATATATAAAAGGGACATTTCAAAGTGACTAAAAAGTCTATATGCTTAATAAAATCAAGTTTTTGATCAAAAACTACCCCTAGATCTTTTTTAAAATATACTTTAGAAAGAGACATATTGTTAATACTATAGCAATAGTTGATCGGCATACGACTTCTACAAAATACTAAACTACTAAATAAAAAAATGGGATCAATTACAAAACCATACTAAAATATCCAAACAACAATTCTTGAAGATTTTAGAGTTTTGTTTAAGAGATAACAACAATTTCCAATACAAAAACACTTTTTATAAACAGACATTTGGCATGCCTATGGGTAACCCTCTTTCACCAACAATAGCGGACATAGTATTAGACGATCTACTTGATAACGTTTTAGAAGAACTCCAAAAAGAAAACACTGAAATCAAGTTCATTGTCAAATATGTAGATGACATATTCGCAATAATACAAAAAGAAGACCAAGAAAGAATTTTAAAGGCACTGAACCAATATCACAACAAAATCCAATTTACAATAGAAAGTGAAAAAAATGATCAAATACCATATTTAGATACACTGCTAATTCGTACTGACAACAAAACAATATTCAACTGGTATTCGAAGCCAACATCATCTGGACGACTTATTAACTTCAATTCAACACAACCATTGACTCAAAAGATTAATACTGCAAGAAACCTCATAAACAAAATATTTCACCTAAGCGATGAACGATTTCAAAAAGAAAACACTCAAAAAATTGTTACAATATTGAAAATGAACAATTTCCCACGGTACATCATTGACAACCTCATGAAAAAAACACAACAAAACAATTACAATAAAAAATTAACAAACACAGACGGCAACCCTAAAATATTTACAAAAGTTTCCTACATTCCCAACTTGACGGAAAATAAAAATCTCTTTAAAATAATAAGAGAAGAAAACAACATTACATTCGCACACAGTTCTAATGTAACACTCAGCAAACTCTTCACTAATACAAAAACACCAATTCCAAAAGATCGCACACACGATGTAGTTTATGAAATCAGTTGCAATGGAAAAGAAGGGGAAAACTGCAATCTTGTATACATCGGCACGACAAAACGAGCTTTAGCTACAAGAATGGCTGAACACAAAAGCGACATCAAAAACAAGAGACATGCAACTGGACTATGCCAACACATGTTAGAGACTGGACATATGGTGGACGTAGACAATGCCAAGATCTTAGACAAAGAAAGGAGGTGGGGGACAAGATATACACTGGAAAGCTTAAGAATTCAACAAAAGAGAACGACTTCCATGAATTTAAGAGAAGACATTGACGGGATAAATTCAATTTACAACATTGCCATTCTGTGATATTTATGTCTTGTGTTAAGAAGTTTAATTTAAAGTTAATTATAAATGTTGTTAGTTCTTTAATTGTTTTTAATTTATTAAATCCGTGTATTAAATAAATGTTTGATGTTAAATGTAGTGAAGTTACCAAAATGTTAGATAGTATAACTAAAATGCAATAAAAATTAAAGTAAGTTCATTTATTTTTATAAAACAATTTAAAAAATTTATATATGTATATGTACCTATAGACAAAATAAACGCCCCTGAAGATGCTGAGAAACTCCAGCGAAACGTCGGGATAAAATTTATGTTATGTTTTTATTTGCATAATCAAAAAAATTGACCAAAAAAGCCCAACAAAAACCACAAACAAATATTAAATTAAAATAATTGGTCACATAAAAATCTATTAACTAAACTTTGGCATTTAGATATTTTTTTTTTTGTTTTTTTACACTATTAGTTCTCGAAAGTAAGAAGCTTATATCAAGCATTAACTTACAATCAGAGATTAGCCAACACATATTGTGTACTCACTGGCTACATAGTTTAGTGCAGGTGTTAGTTGTTAGTAAGCAAAATATACAAATAGCATAACACAAGCACAAAAAATAAAAAGATAAAATAAGCACATACATATACAAAATAGATACAAAAACATTGAGAACATACTAAACATAACTATGAGCGTGGTGCACTGGTTATGAATGTTATTTTTTAGGCAAGTTTTACTAATATTAAAATTAACAATACTTTTATTTGAGTTAAAAAGCTTGCACATGCGGGTAAGAGGTTCATTCATGCCATAATTAGTACGGTGTTGGGGACAATGTAATAGCTCTAAATTACGAAGATGATGAGCTCCTCCGCGATAGTTAAAACCTACACATGATAGAAGATTGAGTGCGTCTAAAAATCCCGTTTAAAGTTGGTGAATAAAAATAACATCATTGTTAATACGCCTTTGTGACAAGGTTTGAATCTGTAGAAGTTGAATTTGGTGTTCGTAAGGTGGAAGGTTGTATGGATCTGCCCAGGAGAGACCTTTTAAAGCAAATCGAATAAAATTACGCTGAACTGCCTCTATCCTAGACTTATGAACATCGTAGAAAGGAGACCACACCTGTGATGCATATTCTAAATGGGGGCGAACATGACAGTTTTATAAAGCTAGGGTTACATAAGGATTTTGAAATTCCTTCGATCATCTTTTAACAAATCCCAACACGGAATTAGCTTTTTTAACAATAAAGTTGATGTGTTCCGTGAAACTCAAGTCTGGGCTAAAGTTTACTCCCAGATCTTTAAAACTAAAAACGCGGTGCAAAACTTGTTGTGAAATGTAAAAGCCGTGTGTACTTGGTACCCGTTTCCTTGAAAATGCCATTGTCTGACATTTCGCTAGATTCAGGCTTAAACAATTCTTGCTACACCAGATAGCAAATCTGTCGATGTCAGCTTGCAATTCTACGCGGTCATTAGCTGAGGTAATAGATTTGAAAATTTTCATATCATCAGCGAAAACAAGGATCTCACTAGAATGAATACACGAAGCTACGTCATTGATAGCTAGTATAAACAGTAACGGATCAAGATGGCTGCCTTGTGGGACTCCTTATTCTGCTGGGAAAGGGTTAGAAAACAAATTTCTGAACTTAACTATGTATGATCTGTTTCGGAGACATGAATATACCCAATTAACAAATCCTACAGGGAAACCTAAAGCTTTCAATTTGAAAATGATGATTTCATGTGAGAGTTGGTCAAAAGCTTCTGAGAAATCTGTGTAGATATAATCCAGTGCCTGTCCACTCTCTAATGCCCTTGAGCACTTGTTCATAAAGGTTAGTAAGTTTGTGACAGTAGACCGCTTCTGCATGAAGCCGTGTTGTTGATGGCAGATTAAATGTTTGCAGAAAAACGTTAAGCTATCACAAACTACTTGTTCGAAAAGCTTTGGAATAGAAGACAGTTTAGAAATCGGTCTGTAGTTGGTGATATCGGACTTTTTGAAGACGGGAGTAATGAATGAATCTTTCCATACTTGAGGAAATTTACCGGATTTAAAGGATAGCTTGAAAAGGAATTGCAAGGGGAAGCTAAAAAGGAGGAACATTTTTTTAATATTATAGGAGGAATGCCATCAGGACCGGGAGAATAATCATCTTTCAGCAATGAAAGATAATGCAAAACGTTATCATTATCAATTTGGATGTTGTTATAAGTGGCTTGGGAAAAATCACGGGAGTAGTCAAAGAAATCAAAGTCTATATTGACGGGATTTTCAATAAAGGACTTACTGAAATGCTTTGCAAACGCATTGCATAATTATCTCAGGTGAGCTTGTCAAAGCGGAATCTTTGTAAACAAAGTTCACTGGATACCCATCAGACTTCTTCTTTAAATTTACAAACTTCCAAAATTTCTTTGGATCAATCTTCAACGAAATTTACATTTCCTTCACATGTGCTGCATATAGGTTTCTGGAAAGTAAATTAAACTCTTCAAAAAGTGCACGAAACAGAAAATTGAGAGATTTTTAATATAAGACTTCCAAGCCTTATTTCGTCTATTACGTAGAGATTTGAGTTCTTTTGTGTACCACGGATGGCCAGAGCTTATATTTTTAGATAACTTAAGAGGAATTGAATTAATCAAGCAGCTATTGAAAATTTCGTAAAATTGAGTAACTGCACCGTCAATGTTAGAGCACAAATTTATATTGGAAATATTAGAAGCACTCAAAATGGCGTAAGGTAATTGAAAGTCAGCTTTACGGAAATCAAGCGAATAAGAAGAGTCTTCGGCATTACTGTTATTAACTAAATTGCTGCTCATATCAAAAAATATATCTAATGGGGGATGGTAGGAGTCTACGTTAGAAATGGCAGAGGTAGATTCTACCACTACCGTACTAACAGCGTCAGAAGAAAAGACTAAATCGAGAATTCGATTTTTACAATTACTAATACAGCTTACTTGCTGTAAGTCAGTAGAGGTTATGTTGTCCAAAGGAAGAAGTTCCTGTTGCGAAGAAGTTAAGGCAGCTTCTAAATAGGTCTCGTCTTCAGAAGGGGTCCATGTAATGTTAGGTAAATTGAAGTCATCCAACTGTAAAATGTTGCTATTTGAACTAGCAATATCAATCATATGATCAAGAATTAACGATAGCTCGGCAAAAACTGACGCAGAACTTTTCGGTGGAATATAAACATTAATAATAAAAAGATCATTTGATTGAAAAGAAACCTTAACACAAATGAGTTCAATTGAAACATTAAAGGGAAAAGAGACAAGGGAAGATGAGATGCAATTACGAACAGCAATCAATACGCCACCGCCCACTTCCTTCGGCTTATCCACATGACGATCCTTTCTGAAAACTCATCGTCGAAAATTTCTGTGTCCAAAAATGAACTATTGAGGCATGTTTTTGTGAAAGCAAAGATATCATGTGGAAAAGCTTGAGAGTTTTTAAAAACTTCAGCAGTTTTGCTGCGTATCCCTCTTACATTTTGGTAGAAGAGGATTATCCAATTAAGTTTTTTGGAGCCGATACTTTAGCAATTCGATTATTGAGATTTTTTGATCGAACTACAAATTCTTTGACAAGTGTACCGGGAGGCCAAAATTTACTTTCGCAGAGAGGACCGAAAAATGCTGGAGGAGCAGTTATCCTGAACGATGACACAAAACTGTCAGGCTTACTGATTTTAGTGCATTTTATAGCTGACGCACTCGAAATGCAGTTATTAACAACAAGATGTTGAATTATGTCATTGGGTTGGAGTTCAGGGTCAAGTCGCAATACAAATACTAGTTTTGGCTTAGGAACAGATTCTATTTTTTTGGGAGGTTCCGAATCGTTGATGTTATTAGTTCCGGTCAAAATAGACAAAAAAATAGTGCTAGGTTTGCAAAAATTTGCATAAAGCTGAAAATTGGTACAGACGTTGGGAACACCATTTCAAATAAAGTAAGCAACATCCCCATCGATCCGACTGGTGCGTTAAAAGTTATTCAAGGTCAAAAGGTCAACTAAACGGTTTTTTCAATTTTTCTGGTAAACGGTAGGATCTATCATAAAAATACATGAGACAAAGTTGTAGACCATGAAATTATCTACAAAACTTGTTAATATCATTTTTGTTAGAATAACCATTTCGGAGATATCGTGATTTTAAAACTTGAAGGAGTCACGTTCTATATGATATGCACTGCACATATATGCCACATGCATACATTTAGTTCAGTCGACAGGTTGGCAAAAGTTGGTGGAAAGTGGAAAAGGGTCGGAAGCTAATGAAACTATCAGATATTGTTGAAGGATAGTTAATAAATATTTTACGAAGTTTTGGACCTCGAGAGCCCTATTGAAAAAGAGGTGGGGGAGGGGGAAGGGGTAACTGCAAAGTTTTCGACCTTGCAACGGTTTTTCCTCAGTAACTTATTTTCCTTACGTTCTATAGCAAAAGCATTTCCATTTTATAATAGAACGTCAAATTTCCTAAAATTTTCATGTTACCAAAGTTGTTGTATATTTATTCTTTACCGAGATATAGCTCTTCGAAAAACAGGTTATTTTTCAAAATTTGCTAAATAATACCAAAGAAATTCAGCTTATTTCTTCTAATAGACGAAAACTAGTGCGAGGTTTTTGTTTGACGAGATTTTCATATGACATTTTTTAGAAACTATTAAGCAGCACAAATCGTAGTATGAAAATCTCGTTATACAAAAACCTCGCACCAGTTTTCGTCTATTAGAATAAATAAGCTGAATTTTTTTGGAATTTTTTTTAGCAAATTCTGAAAAATTACCTGTTTTTCGAAGAGCTATATCTCGGTAAAGAATAAGTATACAATCATTTTGGTACTAACACAATTGTAGAAAATTTGACGTTCTACTATAATATGGAAATGCTTTTGCTATAGAACGTACGAAAAAAAAATAAGTGAGGAAAAACCATTGCAAGGTCAAAAATTTTGCAGTTACCCCTTCAACCTCCCCCTTCTCTTTTTTCATAGGGCCCTCGAGATCCAAAACTTCGTAAAATTTTTATTAACTATCCTTCAACAATATCTAATAGTTTCATTAGCTTCCGTCCTTTTTCCACCTTTCACCCACTTTTTCCAACCTGTCGACTGGACTAAATTTATGCATGTGGCATATATGAGCATATCATGAAGAACGTGACTCTTTCAAGTTTTAAAATCAAGATATCTCCGAAATGGTTATTCTTACAAAAAAATGATATTAAGGTTTTGTAGATAATTTTATGGTCTACAACTTTGTTTCATGCATTTTTCTGATAAGTCCTACCGTTTACCAGAAAAATGGTAAAAACCGTTTATTTGACCCTTTGACCTTGAATAACTTCTAACGCACCAGTCGGATCGATGGGGATGTTGCTCAAATTATTTGAAATGGTGTTCCCAACGTCTGTACCAATTTTCAGCTTTATGCGAATTTTTGCAAACCAAAATGTCTATTTTGACCGGACTAATTAGTATTAGAACAACTTGATAGAATTTTCGGTTCAGAGCAAGGGGAAGTGCTGGGTAAAACAATGTGAACCGCCTCCGCCGGTGGATTGATATCGACACTAGAGTTGTTAACAGTGGTAATATCTACTTTTTGAAGGGTAGGATGCAGTGACATACTTATTGGAATGACTCTCCTTGAATTTAGGCGCTTTGGATCTGGGGACGGAGTTTTCGATGACGATAATCTTTCACGGCCCCTTTTCTTACCCTTTTTGAGAGCAGACTTGGTGAGCATAGAAGTAGAGGGGTTGCTCGGGGGCACGGATGAAGGATGAATAGAGTCAGGATCTAACGGCTCTGTTGACGTTGATTTGCTAACAGTTTTAATTGGGGAAGGAATTGAAACTACATTGCTACAACTAAGTTTAAATTTTCATGTAAAACATCAAAGTTCTTAGCAATTTTAATAATATCATCCTTAAGATACGACATTTTGAATGAAATTTGCGACAAGGATATTTTGATACAGGTTTTACAGTACCAAAAAGCAAATTTTGAAGATTTGATTTTATCAATAAAGCTGTTAGTTGAGCCCAAGCATTTGACGTGGAATAAATTCCCACAAGGGCCAAATCAAGCAAAAAGGGGAGTTGAATTCGAGTGCTCTGTACATTTCACAGCTGAGTAGACCATTACAATACAAAGAGATGAGAGATGAAAAAAGTAAAAAAAAATTATTTTATTTTACTTGTACAAAATTTGGTACAACAAAAATTTACGATGTTAGTTGTAAGGGGAATACTTACTTACTTACTTACTTACTTAAGGTGGCGCAGACAGTCCATTGTGGACCACGGCCTCAACCAACAATCCTCGCCAGCTAGGCCGGTCCCTAGCCAGTGGCCTCCAGTTGCGCACACCAAGTTGGTTGAGGTCGTTTACCACTTGATCGCGCCACCTTAGATGGGGTCTTCCAGAACTGCGTCGGCCCTCCGGGTTGGAATTGAAGACTCGTCGGGCAGGAGCGTTTTCGTCCATACGCTCCACATGACCCAGCCATCTAAGCCGCTGAATTTTCAGCTTCTTAACCAAGTCAATGTCGCTGTATAGCCCGTACAGTTCGTCATTGAATCTTCTCCTCCATAGTCCATTGATACATTATTTACTTACTTACTTAAGGTGGCGCAGACAGTCCATTGTGGACCACGGCCTCAACCAACAATCCTCGCCAGCTAGGCCGGTCCCTAGCTAGTGGCCTCCAGTTGCGCACACCAAGTTGGTTGAGGTCGTTTACCACTTGATCGCGCCACCTTAGATGGGGTCTTCCAGAACTGCGTCGGCCCTCCGGGTTGCCGCTGAATTTTCAGCTTCTTAACCAAGTCAATGTCGCTGTATAGCCCGTACAGTTCGCCATTGAATCTTCTCCTCCATACTCCATTGATACATACAGGCCCGAATATCACCCGAAGAATCTTTCTCTCAAAGCACCCCAGCCTGTATTCATCCGATTGTGTCAGTGCCCACGCTTCTGCCCCATACAGCAGGACTGGGATGATAAGGGTCTTGTATAGTGTCTCCTTGGTCCTTTGAGAGAGGGCTTTACTACTAAGATGCCTTCCTAGCCCGAAGAAACAGCGATTGGCAAGAGTGATTCTTCGACTGATCTCTTCACTGATGTTGTTCTGAGATGTTATAGTGGAACCCAAATAGACAAAGTCCTTGACAACCTCAAAGTTAAATCTGTCCATTGTGACGTTTTGTCCGAGCCAACGGTGATGATCTACTTCACCCGAGGACAGCATATACTTTGTTTTATATTCATGTACAGCCAGATTCATTCGAGCCGCTTCCACTTCAATACTTGCTAATGCTCCACTGACAGCGCACTTCATTCTTCCAATAATGTCAATATCATCAGCATAGCCAAGTAATTGAACGGATCTAAAAAAAATCGTACCGCTGGTGTTGACATGCGAGTTGCGTACGATTGCCTCAAGAATGATATTGAAGAGGTTGCATGACAGCGCGTCCCCCTGTCGTAAGCCTTTCTCGACATTAAATGAGTCGGTGGTGTTCTTACCAACCTTGACGGAGCAGCGCGAGTTCTCCATAGTCATCCTGCAAAATCGAACGAGTTCGGCAGGGATGCCAAGAAGTGACATGGCTCTGTATAGCTCGTTCCTGTTTACGCTGCGTAGGCGACTTTAAAATCGATAAAGAGGTGGTGAGTATCGATCTGGAATTCTTGGGTCTTTTCCAAAATCTGCCAAAGTGTGAAAATTTGGTCGACGGTTGACTTACCGGGCCTGAAACCACACTGATAGGGGCCAATCAGTTCACGTGCGAAAGGGTTCAGACGTTCACACAGAATGGCCGACAGGATTTTATAGGCAATATTAAGGAGACTTATACCTCTGTAGTTGGCGCAGCTTAGAGTATCTCCTTTCTTGTGGATAGAGCACACAATGCTGAGGTTCCATTCATCAGGCATACTTTCATTCGACCAGATTGTACAGATGAGTTGGTGTATGCTCCTCACCAAGTCATCTCCCGCTGCTTTGAAGAGGTCAAAGGCCATCAGCTCCAGCAGCCTTGTTGGACTTTAGTTTAGATATTGCTATCCGAACTTCTTCTTGGTCGGGCGGACGGAAATTTTGTTCATCATCATCCAAATCGAATGGATCATTCTGCCTGACAGCGATTAGTTGGTTGTCTTCGCCGTTTAACAGTCTGCAGAAGTGTTCTTTCCATATTCTCAGCACCGACTGTGTATCTACAACGACATTCCCACCCTCGTCTCCACATGCTTCCGCTCGGGCTTTGTAACCCTTGGACGAAATCTTTACCCTTTGGTAGAACTTTCGAACATTGCTTCTGCCGTAGCACCCCTCAATAGATTCAACCATTCGTCTTTTCCAGTTTTTTTTCTTCTGACAAGCCGATGTTCCTCTTCCCTCTTTTGCTGGTATACTGCACGGGAAGCGCTCTTGGCAGCTCTAGTTCTGGCATTCAGAACTGCATGATAGGCTTCGTCTTTGGCCAAGTGTACGAGCCTGCACTCATCATCGAACCAGGTGTTTCGTTGTGGTCGCCTAATGAAACCCAAAAAATTCGTGGCAGCGGTTTTGATGGCCATTTTGCAATGTTGCCACTGGGCCTCTGGGTTTGGCGCAGGCGCCGGGCTTGTCAAGAGATAAGAGGAGACATGATTGGCAAAGGTTGTGGCGGTCTCTTGCGATTGTAACTTCGCAACATCAAACTTTCTCACAGTGGATGTTCGATTCTGCGGTTTGGTGGAGCTCCGCATTCGCACTTTAGCTGCAACAAGGTAGTGGTGCGAGTCTATGTTGGCCCCTCGGAAAGTGCGGACTTCCATGACACTGGAGGCATGTCTGCTATCAATCGCAATGTGATCAATTTGGTTGACGGTATTTTGATCAGGAGACCGCCAGGTCCCCTTGTGTATATTGAGGTGTGGGAAGTATGTGCTAGCTAAGATGACACTTCGCCCCGCAGCAAAGTCGATTAGCCTGTGTTCGTTACCGGAAGTGTTGTCGTGCAGGCTATGCTTTCTGACTGTCGAGCCAAAGCTACCCTCCGGAATACAACTTAGAAAATAAAAAAAGAACGAAAAAGAAAGAAAAAAAAATATAAACACGGACCCGCTTAGGATTCGAAGCGGGGGTTGATAAAACTCCATACAGTGCGCTCAGACACTCACGGCCGGCAGATTGTCAATAAGTCAATAATTATTTAATTTAAAAAATTGTAAACCTTACAAATGTTTTAATTTAACGCGATGTTAGTATAAAAAAAAGCTAGGATTAAAAGCTGTTTTAAAGATAGAAGGGAAAAAAAAGTTTATTAGAGGGGAATTAAATAGCTTATGTTATACAATTTTGAAAGCTCAAAATTGCAACAAGAAAGAAAAAAAAAGACAAAGATAATCTAATGACGGTGACGCTTACCCAAGCAAACAAAATAAAGTGCACGACTGGGTCGTACGAACTTGCTCTAATGTGTTAAAATGGTTTTGGGTGCTTGAGATTTTGGGAAAAAGGCGTTGAAAAAATCATATGAAATTTTATAAATCACTTTAAAATCAATACCTAAAAGGTTTTTTGGAGAAAATGAAGTAAGCCATCAGTTTTTTCAAAAAACAGTTTTTTTGAAAAACTTTTCGAAAATATATTCCAAATTTTTTTTGAGTATGCCAACTTCTAGCACTTTGTAGTTTTTATCAGAAAAATAAAATTAAAAAAATATAGATTAAACCGTTCTTGGAAAAAACAAAAGTTAAAAAAAAAATTTGAAACTTTTTTTTAAAACTCAAAAAAACATTTTTTGGAAAAATTAAGAACTTGTATTATTTCGTTTATAAAAGGGCTTTTACATTAAAATTTTCATCGCAATTCGGATTGGCTAATCGGATTTCAAAAAACCGGTCCTATGGGAGGTAACGTTACCAACCACTTTTCCTGAAAAATCTATTCCAACCACAACATAAAGTTTGCACAAAAAACATCATTCAGAAAGTTTTATCAAAATCGTAGGAGCCGTTTTTGAGAAAATTTAATTTTTCACAAAAAATCGTATGGCAGGTACCGTTAGTTTTGGAGCTAGGATGCTTATTCCAAAAACCCCTCTGTAGGACGTCATAATAGTACTATGTACAAAGTTTGAAGCAAATCGGCTATAGGTAACTATACAGACAGACAGACACACGGACAGACAGACAGACAGACAGACAGAATTGTCAGAACCACTTTTTTCGACTTCTCTATCATCGTTATGTCATGTTTGATTGTTAGAATTTTTTTTTTTACGAATGCATAACTTGCCTTATAGTACCTATAATCGCAAGTAAAAAGAAAATGAAAATGATTAATATCACTAATTTACTCACAAAATTAGAACACTACACAGACCACTAATACTTTAAAATGATGATACTTGACATTTATTAAATACAAATGATTAAAATCACGCAAAACAATTAAATTAAAAGGAGCTACGATTTAAGGCGACCACAACAAATAAAACCAGTGCTGCCACTTCTTTTAAGATTCAAGGAATTAATCAAACACCAATTAGATAATCTCTCTAGATCTTCTTGCAAAAACGTACAGTCATTTATGGTACGAACACTTCGAAAAGCTTTTAAATCATCCGCAAACATAAGGCATTTCGAATTGACAAACACATTAGGGATATCATTAACGATAGCAAGAAAAAAAGAGGGCCAAGATGGCTTCCTTGTGGAACACCCGAGGTAACATGAATAGGTGAAGACATAATGCTGTTGATGCGAACATATTGATACAGATACAAACCCGTGTTGATATGGAGAAATAAAATTTTTTAACATAACGGATAGGCTTTCATAAATCAGTTTTCGAAAAATTTAGGAATTGTGGTTAATTTACAAAAAGGTCGATAATTAGAAACCTCCTGTCTATTACCTGATTTAAAGATTGGTGTAATTGACGAACGTTTCCATTTATTTAAAAATTCACCACAATCTAGAGAACGATTAAGAATCATTTGTGACGGCACAGCAAAAACTTTTGGGCATCTTTTTAAGATAAAAGGAGCAATTCTATCCATATCAAACAGTGTCAGCCTTAATCTCACAAAGCGCTTTTTCAATTTCTGAGACTGAAAGATTTAAATAACCTATATTTAGAAAGCAATCCGTAAAACTAGATTCATCAGAACGACCTAAATTTGAAGAACTATCTAAATAGACAGATTGAAAATGTTTGCGAATAAGTTAGTTATATCTTTGAGATCTGAGGATGATATTCCATCGTGACGCATGAGATTAGGAATGCCATTTGATTGTTTTTTGGCGTTTATAAATTTCCAAAAACTTTTACTGTTAGTTTTAAGATCACATTCCACTGATAATAAATACTGATTATACAGAAATTTATTCAAAATATCGAAATTCTTTTGCAGGAAGCGATATTTTTGTTAAAGATCGCAATCGTTGTTTGATCTGCGAAATTGCTTATAAACCTTGTTTTTTGTATTATTTAAATTAACTTTTCTTTTGTTGAACCAAACGGGCTTAGAACCCGATTTTATTTTTATTTTTGGTGTACTTAAAGCAATTATTGCATTATGCACAAGTTTTAAATATGATTCGTAGCAGTCATTTAAATTATTATTAAAAAACAATGCATGCCAATCAATCCCACTGAGATAATGTTCAAAAGAGATGAAGTCAGTGTTATTTAAATTGAATTTTAAATCATTATCCGAAAAAACAGGTGAACAATACGTATACAATTCAAACTGCAAACTGAATGCGAAATGATGGATGGTATTAAGAAAAAGAGAAACTATAGAATCGTCAATACCAACGCACAGTTCAGGGTCTACAAAAACCAGATCAAGAATATTATTAAAGGAATTGTGAAAATAATTTATTTGCCTTAAATCAAACTGTGCAACGGTATCGACAACCTCACAATCTTGATTAAAATTTACATTAAAAGGAACAAGTACTTTATCATCAGAATCATAAATCCATTTAATATAAGGCAGGTTGAAATCGCCAGCAATAATAACTTTTTGATTATCTTTACGACATTTTAAAATAGAGCTACAATTGTCTATGTGAGCCTTATACAAATCAAGAGAACTACTCGGTGTAATGTAAAAGACAATTAGAATTATTTCATTAACACAATCAAATTTGATATTAAGTATTAATTGTTCGACGTCAAGAGTAGCAGATGGCGATGGTGAAGGTGATGACAAAAAGACAAATCCATTCTCTTGCATTGAAATTCTGAGCGCACTGCGGCGAATACTCCTCCTCCTCTCTCACAATCAAGTAAGGGGCCAGTTATAGCGATACGGAAAACCAAACCGACAAAATTTTCAAATGGAAAATTTGGTATAGTATAATCAGATTTAAAACACAAATGCTACAATGATCAATGGCAACCAACTCAGAGAATTTATTTTGCAAATAAAAATTTCAATTGAACTTGTACTTTTTATTAAAAATGTATTTATTCATTTTTCTGTTATACGTATAAAAGAAAAAGAAAAAATTACAATTTTGACAAAAAGTATTTGTTCAATTAAAATTATTATGAACAAAAAAAATTCTCTGCATTGATTGCCATCGATCAGTGTAGCATTTGCCTTAAAAATCGAATCAGAACATACAAAATTTTCCATTTGAAAATTTGTTCGGTTTGGTTTTCCGTATCGCTATACCTGGCCCCTTAGGGGCCCCTTAGGTTCGGTTTGGTTTTCCGTATCGCTATACCTGGCCCCTTAGGGGCCCCTTAGGGGCCAGGTATAGCGATACGGAAAACCAAACCGAACAAATTTTCAAATGGAAAATTTTGTATGTTCTGATTCGATTTTTAATGCAAATGCTACACTGATCGATGGCAATCAATGCAGATAATGTTTTTTGTTCATAATAATTTTAATTGAACAAATACTTTTTGTTAAAAATGTATTTTTTTATTTTTCTTTTATACGTATTACAGAAAAATGATTAAATACATTTTTAACAAAAAGTACAAGTCCAATTCAAATTTTTATTTGCAAAATAAATTCTCTGAGGTGGTTGCCATCGATCAGTGTAGCATTTGTGTTTTAAATCTGATTATACTATACCAAATTTTCCATTTGAAAATTTTTTCGGTTTGGTTTTCCGTATCGCTATAACTGGCCCCTAACTCGTAATTACGATTTTTCCGAAAAACAGCATAATACTGATTATCATTAAACATGAGAAGTGGGTTCAGTTAGAGAGTGATGAGGAACCATTGTATATACAGGGTGCGCCAGAGAAACTTACTTATTTGAAAGGTCAATAAAAAAAAAGTACTTCAGTTATTGTTTTAATTTTTTTTTTTATTTGAGAATACAATATCCCAATTTTTTTTTTATGCAGTCTTAAAAATGACATCGGATAAATAGCGACCCCCATTGCGCATACACTGATGAAGTCGATTTTTGAAATTCGTATCCACTCTTCGCAGCATATCAATCGGTATGTTAGCAATGGCGTCGCGAATGTTGTTCTTGAGGTGTGCTATGGTCCGTGGTCGATCGACATAAACCAGGGATTTCAAATAACCCCATAAAAAGAAATCGCATGGAGTCAAATCTGGAGAGCGTGCCGGAAGGCGCGTTGCGTAGCAACAAGTGAGCGACCGTTAGAAAAGAAGCTCTCAACTGCGAAGGCCCGCTGCTCTCTAGACCAGAGCATGATGGCAACTGACTGGAGGGAGAAACAAACTTGGGAACTTCCCCCTCCAGATGTGCCCCCTCTTGCCCCTCTACCCGCCCAACTCACCGCGCGGGAATTTTTTCAAATAAGTAAGTTTCTCTGGCACACCCTGTATAAACTATAGTATTCCCACTTGAGTTGCGCCATCTATCGACGAAAAACTAAGCTCTAGAATACCATGGGATGCAACAACAACAATTTCCACCATTTTAATTGTTGTTGTTGCGCACCTCAGGTGGTAGTACTATAGTTTATATATACAATGGAGGAACCCAATCATTTAAGCTCTTGCTCTCTTTTGTTACGAATTTTTTTATTCTGACAAAACAGGGCCACAGCGAAGAATCCATGATTGCCGAGTATTTATCAGCTGGAACACTCAATTTAAAAGTAATAAACTTAAGTTTTGATAGATCTGCATCTTTTTTAATTAACGCGTAGCATTTAAAGTGGTCAGTTCACATGTTAGATTTTTGAGATATGTGGTTTATAATATCATCAGGCTTAGTGTCTTTGTTAAATTTAGACAAGTGAAGCCACTTATATTCTGGCAAAGCACACAGAGAAGAAGAAGAGTCTGTACCAATTATTGTTTTTATTACCGATTTTTTTGAAGGTTCTTTATTATGATTCACTTTCTTCCATTCAGAGTTAATAACATTATTTGATGGGAGTTGGGAATGAGTAACAATTGGTTCAGGTAAATTTGGATTCAGTTGAGATGTTGTTGCAGGATTTTTTATTAATGTTTTCAATCTCCATGGGGAGTTTAATAATATTTTCAATCTCCATCGGGAGTCCGGGGGAGAGAGATGGCAAATCACGATCTTGCGTTTCGAGAGATATAGAAATAGGGTTCATCAAAAGAGATTCAGTGTAACTCTTTGCAGTTTTTCGTGGGGGAGAATCATTTCTTAATAGAGATTTGAGAACACTTAGATCTTATTTCATTTACAGCAAGGGCAAGATTATGTAAATTATTTATGAACGTGGAAAGGTTTAAGTTTGAACATGAACTGCATTTCCAAAATAAATTTTGATTATTGATTATTTAAAGCTTTAAAATCGTCTTCTGATAGATCTACACAGTTTCTATGAAAAAGAGACCACAGTAAAAACCGCACTCGATAGTTTCAGAATTTTTGGAACGTTTAATTACAATTTGCACACGTCTTAGACATTTTTAGAAAAGAAATCTACAACCGTCTAGGCGCGAAGTTAGTCGAAGACACATACATATCACCAGTGAATACGTATTTGTGAAGTCTGAAGTTAGCAATGAACGAAAACAAATCTGATTGGACTGTTGGGCCAACCATAAGATCATCGTTTAATGAGTCTTCGCGGAGGCATCGAAAACTAACCGAAGTTTCTTTGAAGAACTTTCAGGTTTAAATGCACAATGATGTGGAAGATAACAATTAGACCTTGGAATATTAATTTCAGATATTAAGGTCATATGGCCATATGAATAAAAACGCTTGTTGTTTGAAGGGAATTCTCACCATAAACTGGCTAGCGGTTGTGGTTTGAATATGCCTTTTAAATTGTTCCTCACAATTGTACTGCTCTTCGCTGTAGACCCTTGACTCCCCTTCAAAGGATTTGTTTCCCAGATTTACCTAACGAGTTTATCTAAGGAACTAAGGGTCAGTTTTATGACTGTATATCAGTATGATTTTGGAGTTGTGTGCACTACGCTACCAGCTATCTATAATCCATCCCAACTTTGTGTTCCGCAGTACAGGAAAATCGTCTGAAACTTTAAATTCTCCTGGCACAAGAAATTCAAAGAAAATTTCTGTTCCTGTCAATAAGAAGAATATTTGGAGGTGATTTCCAATCGCGCATGTCAGTTTCTGGTGTAGAAGGATATTCGCTTATTTTTGGTATTATGCATGCCTCAATAGTGGGCTTATAGGAAGAAGCGGGTGGCAATGGCACAGTGGATGGAGTGCTTGTTTGCTTAACCTGAGAGCTGTGAGTTCAAACCCAGCCTGGGCAGCAATTTTTATTTATTTCCCAAGTTTCAACTGGATGCCACCCGTGTAATTTCCTTGAGATAATTATCACCTAAGATCTCAAACCACTGTACCACCTTTCTTTCCTATCTTTTTATTCCTTCTCTAAATCATCATTAAATCATTATAAGGGTATTCATATCCCCTTAAGTGCGAGTGCATTATACAAAAAAGTCCTGGATTCTATTGAGACATCAATGACGAAATTTGGTTGACTTTTCCTGAAGTCCAATACGACTTATTGGAATACGCATTCTTCGCCATTTTCATCCTAATTGCTGAGACATCAATGCAGTTACGAAATGTAACTGCGAATCTGAATCTTAAGTGGCTCGAGGAGGAATTAGCATGTCATTTGAAGCTACGATGTCAATTAAAGCGGTGGGAAGGTATACGTGACGTTTTTTAGAAATAACTCCTAGTGTAGTCTTAAGAGATAAACTTAATGACTCATCCCTGCGACCAGCAAGTATATTAATTGACTTAAGATGTGGTGTCTTTTAGTCTGGCTCTTGCTTTTTGATGATGTATAATGCAGCAAAGTGTTGTGCCTTCCACCACATAATTTACATCTATGCAGCTGACACGTTGAGAACTGATGCTCCGCTTAAAGACAGTTGGTGGACAGTTGAAGCTGGCGTTCCTTCAATTAAACATTTTTTGGCAAGAGGACTTACAAAATAAGCATAATTTTTGAATACCCTAGTTTCGTCAGCTACAGTCACTGCAACTCGTTTCGATCTTCTTTTCTTCCAGGGTTTGGAATCTAGATTACACAAATTCCAGCAACTGAAGTAATGTTGGACTGCTTTACGGTGCTTCAAGCGATTCCTCGAACAGCATCTTGGTACTTTTGTCCATTCTATCGATTGTTGAAGCAGTTGGTTGAGTGGAGCAGTTAACAACAAACTCTTATTGTTAAATCTTTCAACCAACGTATTTCAAGCCACTTCGTAATTGCTGTGAGTGGCATGGAAATGCTGAATGTTGATATTGGCCTCTCCGGCAACATTCACCAATTGGGTATATAAATCGTAAAATGTGTGGCCAATTGTGGTAGCTCACATCAAATTTGGGTATCTCAATTTTTGGGAGGTTGATAGCGGCGTTGAGTGTTTGAATTAATTGAAGATCTGTATTCTTACTTAATTCAACATCACTAGGCAATAGAATATTCCTCATGTCTAATTTTCTTTGAAGATCGAAATACCACTGTATTTCGGAATCATCTGCATCATCTCCAAGTCGTTGCTAAGCTGCTGCCAATTCATCTCAGTCGCGCATGAATGTCTTTGTTTTGAAGTTGAATTGTTGCGCTAAAATCTGTTTCAATTCCAAGTTGCACTTATATAAACATGCTTCAAATGTGCTGGCGATGAACCGGAATTTGCTTACCACAGTCAATAGATTAGGTTCGTTGAATGACGGTACTTTGAAATATTCAGATTCAGTTATTTGTACTGATCCTTTTTGATTATTTGTGTTGTGGTTGTTGTCCTGCTGGGGACCTTACTGTTGGTCCTTCTTGGGACATATCTGATGGTCCTGCTTCAAGCTTGAACTCCTCGAAGCGCTTCCTTTTGTCTTCCTTAATGGATTCATAAACCTTTTTTACTTTTTCGAAATAAGTTTTAGTGAAATGCTCGTGATCTGTTTCATGAGAATAAGCTTCCATTTTCCACAATTTTTGCACTTGATTTCAATTAAACTGCCATATAATGAAATAAAGTACTCTTCATAAGCTTTCATATGACATAAGTTTCATCACTGTTGGAAATTGGGCCCAAAATGCCCATGGTCCTTTTAGACAAATTAATATTCCGTTATGTGGGAAAAAACAAAGACATCACTTCCCAGCGCGTCAGCTTTTCTTTTAAGTTCGTCGTAAAAAAATCATGCTGGTCGGATTCAGTGTTGGCAAGTAAGTTACATGAAGTAAGTTACTCGTTTAGTTACGCGTAACTAATATGAATTAGTTACGCCCAACATTTGGCGTAACTAATGTAACTAGTGTAAATAAATGTTACTAACTGTAACTAAATAAAACTAACTCTAACTTAATAATAAAAAAATAAAAAAAATCACATTTCATCCTGAATCCCAATCGACTATTGACGAAATTGTTTTATTAGCAAGGGCAACGGCAACCTGGCAAGGAATACCTACATATTGAAATTACTATGTTCCTGATGAAAAGGAAATCTAGTAAAATGTTATATTCTTGGAGCATACAATAGATTTTTACTTACATTTAAAGTTTTTCCCTCTCTCTTGAGATTCCTGGACATTTCTTTGTTTATTGTGATTTATTTTTGTATGGTAAATTCAGATTTGATCTCAGATTTGGTCTCAAATTTCAGATTTGGCTCGCCCAAAGGAAATCAAACGAGATCTATTTTGTTTTATTATTTTAAAACTTTTTTTTTGCAGAAATGTAGTAATTGAAAAATGTATTCCTTGCCAGGTTGCCGTTGCCACAGCTGGCAGCTGGGCTGACGGCAATATCAATCATCCAGCTTTGCCCTTAAACAGTGTAGTCAATCGTCATTCGATCGGGTTTGTGGACGGAACTTCTAAATTTCAATTTAACATAAAATGTGAGTTTTTGTATTTGAAAAATTCTATTAGTTATAGTTAGTTACATTTAGTTACAATTAGTTACATTTAGTTACATTAGTTACATTAGTTACATTAGTTACATTAGTTACATAAGTTACATTAGTTACGTGTAACTAATTAAAATGTCAAAGTTACGCGTAACTATCCAACACTGGCGGATTACGCAAATTAAATTTAACAGCTTTTATTCTTTAAGCTTTTGTAATACTAATAACTTAATAATGAAAACCTTTTTTGAGTGATTTGTTCCTTGTGTGAATTTATTCCACGCCACATGCTTAGGCTCAATTTTATAGATAAAATCAATTCCTCAAAATTGTCTCTTTGGTACTGTAAAACATGTATATTAAATTATCTTTGTCGCAAATTGAATTCAAAATGTCGTCTCTCAAGAATGATAGAGTAGGTGCGCCAAATATGGCCCACCCTTAACATTTTCTTAAATAAGACTATACATTTAAGTGTAATTCAATTTTTTTTCTTAAACAGTCTTACAAATTATTTTTACTTCAAATTTTAAAAACAATAATTGAAAAACCAAACATAACAAAAAGTTAATAAGAACAAATTCAAGGATCTTCATTTCACAACTTAAAAAAAACTGCTGTTAATATGGCCCACTTAGTTTCAAATATGGACCAGGGTGCTGTGTACATATTTGAAACATTGTTTTTTTAAATTTTTTGGGATGGTAAGGCATGCAGAATTCACATATAAAATATCGCTTTTTATTGCCATCCATGATGAGATTCCTTTAAGCAAAACAACAAAATCCAGTTTAAACCATGTTTCATATATAGTTTATAATAAAAACATCAATGGGCCATATTATCGACACTTTTTTTTATTTTTTACAAACGCAATTAATTGCAATCAAATTTTAAATTTCACATTTGATAACATGAAATATAACACTTTGTACATAACGCAAAAACTAATTTAATTTCCAAAAATTTTGATACCAAAATCCTTAAGTAAACTCACCCCAAAATTATAACGAACACGATTAAAATTATCAAAATGCACTCATCTCAACACTAATCAACTACTGTCACCAAAACACATTGATGCAATGCTGGTTTAAATGTGTTTGATTTGAACGGTTAGCTCAGTGTGTAGTATGTTGTATTCATAAGATATTGCAGGAAACCATATTACCAACCTGGACCATATTTTCGACACTTACTCTATTATAAAAACTTCTACTAACTTCGATGTTTTATGTGAAAATTTAAGCTAAATTTTAGCAAATGTAATTTCAATTCTTCCCCAATTCCCCTAAGCAAATCAACGTCAACAGAGCCATTAGATCCTGACTCTATTCATCCTTTATCCCTGCCCTTGATCGAACTCTCTGCTTATATGCTCAACAAGTCTGCTCCCAAAACGGGTAAGAAAAGGGGTCGAGAAGGATTATCGTCATAGAAAACTCCGTCCCCGGAACCAAAGCGCCCAAATTGAAAGTGTATAATTCTAATAAGTATGCCACAGCCTCCTCCCCTTCAAGAAGTATCTATTGCCACAACCAATCAGAGCCGGGTAAACCACTAGACAGAAAAGGCAACTGCCGTGGCCCACATCAGCAGCACGCTCACAAAAGAAATTGTCGGAGTCAAAATTTGTATTCTCAACCACAATCATATGTATTAGTATATGTATATTATTGATTTTCTTCGACGCACGCTGCCCCTGTCAGTTGAAGAATACTTAATACTTCATCATACTTTTTATGAAACATTTTATATAAGTTACAAATTTTCAAAACTTTCACATTTCTGCTCCCTAGGAAAAAAAATTTCCTATTAATTTAATTCAAAAAATTATAATCGTGAACTGGATAAAGCATATACTTTAAAAAGATAAAGATGCGTTTTGCTGTTTTTAAAGTTAGGCGACATCTTTAACGTTATAAGGTATATTTTATACTGTTCAAAATTAACAAAGAGTCAACTCTCGTCTTTAAATTATAATGATTATATACATACAGTCGTTATCCTTTCCGACATTTCCGACAATATTGTTAAGACAATTTCTTAACCATTTTCAAAGAGCTTTCCATGATTTATCAATTTTGGATTCCTTTTATATAAGCGTTTTCGGAAGTTTGGAAAACTTTAAAATGTGTAAATTTTCGTCCAATATTTGGATATCTCTCTTCTTCATTTTCCAAACCCCAGGGAAAAGGAATTGTTATGGCTAGTAACGATGGCAAATTTGTTCTTTTTGGACAATCAATAGCACTTTTTGATCTAAAAATATATACAGTTCCTTTTTCATTTCCAAAGAATGATAAATGGTGTCAAAACAATCTTCTTCACAAATTTGGATTAAGAACTTGATTCTTTTTACCAATAGAAAACGCCTTAAATAGTAGTTGACTCTGTCACTACTTCATGGTAAATAGCTGATAGCGAAAGGAAAAGTACACACAATTGATTAGTGATGCGTGATGACATAGATGTAGCATAATTATAATACGGATGGCTGCACTTAAAGCAATAAAAGAATCAGGGATTCATTTACTACTTTACTTACGTACATAGTATCATTATAATGTTCAACAAAAGCTTCTAAGCACTAACGTTCTACTGCAAACTGTGTTTCTAAACTTACGAGTTGGGATAAGAGTTAAGCATTAGTCAAGTGAACCTGCTGCGCATGCATGAATTGCTGCATCAGGTTGAGATAACCATGTTGTTGTCATATCATATCACAGAGCAGGATAGGTTACCAAATTAAGAGTCGATCAAACCTCTGGAAGTTAATCACGTGCCTTCATCAACAAAAAGGTGCCTGATAATTGCATTGTCTAGGGGTCCCAACATTGTTAATTCGACATTGCTGTCAAAAATTCCAGTGCCGATATCAATCCACCGGCGGCTGTTCCCATTGTTTTGGCCAGTAACTAACCCATCTCGCTCTGAACCGAAAAGTGTATGAAGTTGTTCTAATACGTAAATACTAATACTTATAAAATTAATGATTTGGAACCTCACAAAATAGAAGAATCTGTTCCTAACCAAAATTAGTATTTGCATCCCGACTTGACCCTAAACCCAATGACATAATTCAACATCTTTTTAGGAGCGTTATCAATAAAGTGCAGTCATCGTTCAATACATCTACTCCTCCATCATTATTCGGTCCTGTCTGCGGTACTAAATTTTGGCCTCCCGGTACATTTGTCAATGAATTCGTAGTTCGATCAAAAAACTTTTCCACATGACATGACTCAATCAATTGTTCATTTTTAAAAACAGACATTTTTGGCGATGAGTTTTCTGTCCTTAGAAAGGACCGTCATGTGGATAAGCCGAGAGAAGAGGTGGTGTATTGATGGCGGTCCGTAATTGTCTCTCATCTAAGCTTGTCTCTTTTCCATTCAATGTTTAGATTGAACTTATTTGTGTTAAGGTTTTCCTTCCATCAAATGGTCTTTTTATTATTAATGTTTATATTCCACCGAAAAGTTCTGCATCAGTGTTTGCAGCAATATTTTATTGTTAGGTGACTTCAATTTACCTAACATTATCTGGACCCCTTCAGAAGACGAGTTCTATTTAGAAGCTTCTTTCCTCTACTGACTTACAGCAATTCAGCTGTGTTAATAATTATAGAAATCGAGTTCTCAATTTAGTTTTTCCTCTGACGCTGTTAGTATGGTAGTGGTATAATCTGCATCTGCGATTTCTAACTACCATCCTCCACTGGACATTTTGTATATGAGCAGACATTAACTCAATAACAGTAATGCTGAAGATTCTTTTTACTCTCTAGATTTCCGTAAAGCTGACTTACAATATACTTTACGACAAATTGAGTGCTTCTAATATTTCGAATATACATGTTCGCTCTAATATTTACGATGCAGTTACTCATTTTTATGAAATTTCCAATAGCTGCTGATAAATTCTATCCTTCTATAGATATCTAAAAATATCAACTTCTGTCATCCGTTGTACACGAAAGAGCTTAAATCTATACATAATCAACAGAATAACGCTTGGAGGTCTTACGTTAAAAGTCTTTCAATTTCTGATCAAAATGTGTTCCTTGCACTTTTTGATTAATTTAATTTAGTTTTCAGAAACCTATATGCAGCATATGTGAAGGAAATGGGAATATCGTTGAAGAATGATCCGAAAATATTCTGGATGTTTGTTTATTGAAAGAAGAAATCTGATGGGTTCCAATGCAGTGAATTTCGTTTACAAAGATTCCGCTTTGACCAGCTCATCTGAGATATGCAATGCGATTGCAAAGCATTTCAGTAAGATTTTTATTGAAAATCCTGTCAATATAGACGAAGACTTCTTTTACTGCTCCCGTGATTCACCCCAAGCCACTTTTTACAATATTTAAATTTATAACGATAATGTTTTGCATTATCTTTCATTGCTGAAAGATTATTACTTTTCCGGTCCTGATGGCATTCCTCCAATAATATTTATTAAATGTTCCTGTATTTTAGCTTCTCCGTTTCCATTTCTTTTCAAGCTATCTCTCAAGTCTGTAAAATTTCCTCGGGTATGGAAAGATTTATTCAATACTCCCGTCTTCAAAAAGGGTTATTAATCCGACATCACCAACTACTGACCGATACACAGAAACAAACCATGTAAAATCAAAAAAAAAAATAAACATGATTCAACATTTTTTGGCTGTGATTTTGCTCTAATGGTGTTTTGGGTTGATTTAAAGTGGATTTCCTATAAAACAGGCGAAATACGTTTTCATAACAAAAATAACTTCAAATACAATTAATTAAAAGTGAATAGCGTATTGATTTACCTCGACGATTCCGATTGAATATTTATTATTATTATTATTATTATTTTGAGATTTGTTTAGACAAAGATCTTACTTTGACATGACTTCATGAACTCCGTGTAAATAAAATTTATAAATTTGTATGTATTAAATTAAGGATCATTTGGATTAAACAAAGCATTAAAAATATCTCATTTTTAATGATACAAACGAAATGAAATTGATAAAAAAAAGAATATAAAAAAACAATTTTTCATTTCCATTTTACATTTGGATTTTTTCTGTGTGCAAAATCTCTTCTATTCAATTAACCTATCTATTAACTCTGCGAATGACCACGTAGAATTGCAAGCCGACATCGACAGATTTTCTATCTGGTGTATCAAGAACTGTCTGTCTGAATCCGGCAAAATGTCAGAGAATGACATTTTCAAAGCAGCCAGCGGGTACCAAGTACACACTACTATTACATTTCACAACAAGTTTTGTTTCGCGTTTTTAGTTTTAAAGATATGGGAGTAAACTCAAGCTTCACGGAAGACATAAACTTTATTGTTAAAAAAAACTATACTTTTTTTCAAGAAAATAGTCCAGTAAATGCCTTATGAATATATATCCTCTTTGATATATACATAGAGTCCAATCTTGTGCCTTGTTTTGATTTTGCCTTCAAGCTACAGCTGTCATATTTTTCTTTTTGTTAAACATGTGTGTGTGCTACAGCTGTCATATTGTTCTTTTTGTTAAACATGTGTGCGTTCACACCTTACTAGTTACCTCATCGTTTCTTGTCGTTGTCAAAGAGGATATATACATAGAGTCCAATCTTTCTTACGTTCCATCCTCCTCTGCAAAAATTTTCGTGGTCTCTTTCCTATTGTATTCATTGTCCGTGTGAAACAACAACAAGAAACGATGAGATAAGTAGTAAGGTGTGAACGCACACATGTTTAACAAAAAGAACAATATGACAGCTGTAGCACACACACATGTTTAACAAAAAGAACAATATGACAGCTGTAGCTTGTAGGCAAAATCAAAACAAGGCACAAGATTGGACTCTATGTATATATCCTCTTTGTCGTTGTTTCACACGGACAATGAATACAATAGGAAAGAGACCACGAAAATTTTAGCAGAGGAGAATGGAACGTAGGAAAGATTGGACTCTATGTATATATCCTCTTTGGTCCAATCTTTCCTACGTTCCATCCTCCTCTGCTAAAATTTTCGTGGTCTCTTTCCTATTGTATTCATTGTCCGTGTGAAACAACTACAAGAAACGATGAGGTAAGTAGTAAGGTGTCAACGCACACATGTTTAACAAAAAGAACAATATGACAGTTGTAGCACACACACATGTTTAACAAAAAGAACAATATGACAGCTGTAGCTTGTAGGCAAAATCAAAACAAGGCACAAGATTGGACTCTATTATACATATCCTCTTTGATATATACCAAAGAGGATATATACTTACAAAAAGAACAATATGACAATTGTAGCACACACACATGTTTAACAAAAAGAACAATATGACAGTCCAATCTTGTGCCTTGTTTTGATTTTGCCTACAAGCTACAGCTGTCATATTGTTCTTTTTTTTAAACATGTGTGTGTGCTATAACTGTCATATTGTTCTTTTTGTTAAACATGTGTGCGTTCACACCTTACTACTTACCTCATCGTTTCTTGTTGTTGTTTCACACGGACAATGAATATAATAGGAAAGAGACCACTAAAATTTTAGCAGAGGAGGATGGAACGTAGGAAAGATTCGACTCTATGTATATATCCTCTTTGATATAGAGTCCAATCTTGTGCCTTGTTTTGATTTTGCCTACAAGCTACAGCTGTCATATTGTTCTTTTTGTTAAACATGTGTGTGTGCTACAGCTGTCATATTGTTCTTTTTGTTAAACATGTGTGCGTTCACACCTTACCAAAGAGGATATATACCAAAGAGGATATATACATAGAATCCAATCTTGTGCCTTGTTTTGATTTTGCCTACAAGCTACATATATCCTCTTTAATATATACATAGAGTCCAATCTTTCCTACGTTCCATTCTCCTCTGCTAAAATTTTCGTGGTCTCTTTCCTATTGTATTCATTGTCCGTGTGAAACAACAACAAGAAACGATGAGGTAAGTAGTAAGGTGTGAACGCACACATGTTAAACAAAAAGAACAATATGACAGCTGTAGCTTGTAGGCAAAATCAAAACAAGGCACAAGATTGGACTCTATGTATATATCCTCTTTGGCTGTGGGCCGCTTTAGTATAGTAGTGAGTGTGTTTCTTTATTTTTTCCGGATAAGGAATAGAAAAGACAGAAAAGATCAAATATCTATCCAGAATATCCAGAATAGAGTAAATAAAGAAACAGAACTAGAATTAAAAGAATAAACAATATCTGACAGTGAACTGCATCAGTCAAACTAGGGAATATTTCATTTAAACCACCTCTTCACTTGGAATGAAAAGAATGCGTTCCAAATATTCCAGATTGAATAAAGAAACAAGGAAATAGTTTATCCGGAATATTCCATTGAATAAAGAAACGCCAAAAATTCGTTCCATATATTCCGAATATACGGAATGAATAAAGAAACACACCCAGTATAACAAAAACAACCCTCATGGTCATCGCACAAAGGACATCTAAAAGGTGTTGTCATGATTTAAAAAAAGGGGTCTCGCTTCTCGCTACTGCATTTCTATGCTGAGATTTGAATTTTGTAGCTTTTTCAGCTTTTGATTGAAGGGAGGTGTTGTCATTTGTTTTTATTTTTGTATCCTTTCTGAATTAACGCTTATTGGTGTGGGAAAAGGTAAATAATTATAATGAACAATTGACTCGATTTGCAGCAATTTATTATGCAAAGTACGGAAACCTTGTGAGAACTTTATTTTGAGACCGATGTATGCAAGCCAATATAGCCAGACTGAGAGGCAAACGTCCTATTTAGTGACTATTTAGCCCTTTGTATTTTGTTCTATCTCGTCGAGTTCTATAGTTTGGGAGGTGTTGTCATTTGTTTTTATTTTTGTATCCTTTCTAAATAACCGCTTATTGGTGTGGGAAAAGATAAATAATTATAATGAACAATTTAATCGATTTGCGGCAATTTATTATGCAAAGTACGGAAACAATGTGAGAACTTTAACTTGAGACCGATGTTTGCAAGCCAATATAGCCAGACTGAGAGGCAAACGTCCTATCTCCCCTATACTGAACGATTTGAACAGAGTATAGTTCCATGTTAGGATTTGTTAAAAGGTGGTCGAAGTAATTTCAAAATCCTTTTGTAACTCTAGTTTTATATAACTGTCTTAATCACCCCATCTAGAATATGCGGCATGTATTGTCTCCTTTCTATGATATTCATAAGTCTAGAATAGAGGCAGTTCTGAGTAATTTTATTCGATTTGCTTAAAAAGGTCTCTTCTGGGCAGATGATTACAACATCCCATTTTACGAACACCGGATACTACTTCTATACATTCAAACTTTGTCACAAAGACGTATCAACTAGGTATGATAATTATTTTTATTCATCGACTTTTAAGGGATTCATAGACGCACCCGATCTACTATCTTGTATCGGTTTCAACTATCGTCGGGGGGGGGGGGGGGGATCATCATCTTCGTAGCCTAAAGCTATTACATTGTCCCAAAACACCATACTAAGTACTAAGTAATAATTAAAGAAAATATCCGAAAAATTTAAAAAGGGTTGAATTCCATTGAGAAACAAAGTTGAACATTATTTTTTGACAGTATTGGTGCTACAACAACGTTCGACCTTATTACCCTAAATTGGTTATAAAGTATTCGACATTATTTCACGGCACCACTTATTATGGCATGAATGAACCTCTTACCCGTATGTGCAAGCTTTTATTAACTAAAATAAAAGTATTATTGATTTTAACATATGTAAAACTTGTCAAAAAAAAAATTATTTAAACCAGAGCACCACGCTTATGGTTTATGTTTGCTTGTTCTTAATGTTTTTATATCTATTTTGTATGTACCTACGTATTTATTTATTTATTTTTTGTGCTTGTGTAATGCTACTATTATGTATATTTTGCTACTAAGAACTAACAACTGATGTTGCTAGTTAGCACATAATAAGTGTTGGCTTAATCTCTGATTGTAAGTTAATGCTTCTTGCTTTCGAAAACTGATAGTGCAAAAAAAAAATTGTACATTCAAATCTTGAATTTGGTATTATGTTGAACCATTAACTGTCAGATAATGATGGCTGCAAACCCATCTTGCTCATTTTGACTATTTAGTCCTTTGTATTTTGTTCTATCTCGTCGAGTTCTATAGTTTGGGACTAGTTTAAACCATTGAATCGATGGGCTAGGTCATGGTCGAAAGAACTCACCGAAAGTGGCATATTTAAGACGTTACCGGTCATATTGACTCTCTTGATTAAGAGCTCTAATCACCATTGTGGCGAATGATCCGTGAATTGAAATTTAGTTTTTTTTTCCAATACTTTGCTTGTGGGGTAAAATTAAAAGATTTTAAAAAAATAAAAAGAAAAGAAAAACTTAAATGCATATTTGAACAACTTTAAGAGAAAATTAGAGTAGCAAAGAAAATCGATTGTATTAATCAAAAGTTGAATTCAAAAATAGTTTTCCCAGTGAACTATCCAAAGTTAACATTCAAAAATAAAGTGTATTGTATTTTTCTTTTTATCTCGAAGGGTGTAAAATGTATTTCCTAGCAAAAGAATATAATAAAGCATTACCATAAAATTAACTTCTTATTTGCACGCGTTTGATCTTCTTAAAAAATCTCTGTATCCGCCTTATCATAAACAGAAAGCTTTAACACCTTAAACGCATTATGATACGCCATTAGAAATATCCTTAGACTATTTTAGAGAGGTCAGCTACTCTCAAGTCTATTGTCTTTACATACAGTATGTAATTTTTACTTGCGATTATAGGTACTATAAGGCAAGTTATGCATTCGTAAAAAAAAATTCTAACAATCAAACGTGACATTAAGGTAATAGAGAAGTCGAAAAAAGTGGGCCCGACAATTCTGTCTGTCTGTCTATATGTCTGTCCGTCCGTCTGTATCGGCACCTACAGCCTAAACGGCTGGACCGATTTGCTTCAAACTTGGTAGATAGTATTATTATGACTTCATGCAGAGGTGTTTTTGGAATTAGCATTCTAGCTTTAAGACTAACGGTACCTGCCATACGATTTTTATTGAAAAATGAATTTTTCTCAAAAACGGCTCCTACAATTTTGATAAAACTTTCTGAATAGTGTTTTCTGTTCAAACGTTATGTTTTGGTTGGAATAGATTTGTCAGGGAAAGTCTTATAACTGTGACTCCCACGCATAGTATAGAAAGCGAGGAAGCTAGTAATTTACAAGCTTTCCAACGAAAACGAAAGAGGAGTCCACAACAACACAAGAATGTGTGAACTATAATCACACCATCATAAATTTAGGATGGCCGAGTGCCAACCGTAAAGTGTCTGATATCAAAGAAATATCGCAATGATGTGTTTTCCCTTTTTGATATTATCTGCGCGAAGGTCTACGGAATTAAGATTATTCTTGTTTTAGTTGGAAAATGGGTAGGATTCTTTCCAACAAAAATATTCTTCTCAAATTGATTAATTTGGGCCGGTTTGGGCTGGGGACTTTGCGCGTAGTGTCGTAGTTTTTCACTTGCCTGGTTTTAATAATATAATTGACGTTATACGGCTGAACAGGTTCACTGAGCCAATGGGGATCGCATTGTCAACGCATAGGATCGCGTGCAATGGTTGTTTCACTGCTCTCGGTCGCACTTCTCAGCCTATATGGACGAGATGCTTCTGTATGACTGAGACAGGAACACTACCACGCAAAAGATCAGAAGAGGATGGCTAATATGGTCGTGGTGAAGTGGACAAGCCAAGCCTCCATTTTGGATTATAATTATATTTTGGATTTTATAAAAACAAGATGAAATTTTTGAGATAGATAAAAGAGAAAAATTATAGTAGTTTTAAGTGAAATTTGGAAGAAAACTTGTAGAATAAAGAGGAAAATCGATTGGAGAAATCGAGAGTTACAATTTGGAAAGCATTTGAGAAAAATATTCTGGTTGGAGGATTTTGGAAAAGCTAAGTATTTCTGTGTCTGGTTGTGTCCAGAAATATTTGTAGCTTGTCTATTGGTTGTTTAAATTGCTTTAATTCGTTTTTGTTTGTGACCCTGTGTGGGGCAAATAAATTGTTGTTAAAGTAGGCCTTCGCTGAGTATTCGTTTTTCTCCCAATATTGTGGGACCCGTGACCCGTTCTTTACGATTGTGATCTTTCTTTGTGTCCATTTGACACAAAACATTGTTTTTTCTTTTTTCTTTTTTATTTTGCCTATACTTATTCCTTATTTCGAGAATTAGCCTTCTGCTTATCTCGAAATACCATTGTCTTTATTTTTCGTTTGATCGAAAAGATTCTGGGTTTTATCCAGGCATTTGCCAAGGTTTCCCAATCCTTTAAATAAAACTATTTAATTTCTCCATTCGAGAAATAAACTAACATCTTTTATTTCACTGAAATTCCTTTCTTATAATTTGTTGGTACTTTTTTGTATGAACAAAAATACCTGGCGCCCACCCTGTAATGTAAATACTTGGCTTTACGTATTACGTTCCACTCCCCATTCCATCAATCAAAAAATATTCTTTTAATTCGATACACACGATCGCTTGCATTCATTTTTTTTTATTCGACGAACCACCCCAGCTGACTAGTCGGGAGGACTGCATATATTGTTGCAGTTGTTGCAATTTTTTTTATCGAATCTCTTTCTTTTAATTTGACACTTCGTCATAAACGAAATTTCTTTGCGCGTTGCCGGTTGCACATTGTTTACAATCGTTTTTCTTGTTTTGAGTTTATTAATATTGGATTCGAAATAATCCAAGGTAACGCGGTTTATTTGTTCCGTCTTTTAACTGTTCTTTTCAGCATAACAGGCTGCGCACAATGGTGTAGCAGCAGCAGTAGCACGCAGCAATGTCAAAGTTAAATGTATGTAAATCGGCTGCGTGAAGTTGGCACCCCACTTGTGAAATTTTTTATCGAAGTTTATGCAGTTCGTTTGACCATCGTAAGCCCACGTTTGTCCACCAAAAATTTTCGTTTGCCCACCCTTGGTTTCGGAAATAATCAAAATTCAAAATTTTGGTTGAAAGACAAAAAAAAAAGATGTAAAAATCGATTTTTTTAATGCAGTTCGTTTGCCCATCGTTAGCCCACGTTTGCCCACCAAACATTTTTTTTGGCCCACCTTCCATTTTGAAAATATTAACAAAATAAAATTTTTAATTTCCTGAAGCGGCACCCCACTTGTGAAATTTTTTATCGAAATTGATGCAGTTCGTTTGCCCACGTTTGCCCATCAAAAATTTTCGTTTGCCCACCCTTAAGAAAAAAAAAATAAAATAGTTTTTTTTTGGTTGAAAGAGATTGTATTAAAAAAAAAAATTAAAAACGCCAAACTGCTACAATTTTTGATGTAGTTCGTTTGCCCATCGTTAGCCCACGTTTTCCCGATAAAAATTTTCGTTTGCCCACCCTTAGTTTCGGAAATAATCAGAATTCAAAATTTTGGTTGAAAGACAAAAAAAAGATGTAAAAATCGATTTTTTTTTATGCAGTTCGTTTGCCCATCGTTAGCCCACGTTTGCCCACCAAAAATTTTCGTTTGCCCACCTTCCATTTTGAAAATATTGACAAAATAATATTTTAAATTTCCTGTAGCTGGCACCCCACCTGTGAAATTTTTTATCGAAATTGATGCAGTTCGTTTGCCCATCCTTAGCCCACGTTTGCCCATCAAACATTTTTGTTTGCCCACCCTTAAAAAAAAGAAAATAGTTTTTTTTTGGTTGAAAGAGATTGAATTAAAAAAAAATTCAAAACGCCAAACCGCTACAATTTTGATGTAGTTCGTTTGCCCATCGTTAGCCCACGTTTGCCCACCAAAAATTTTCGTTTGCCCACCCTTAGTTTCGGAAATAATCAGAATTCAAAATTTCGGTTGAAAGATAAATAGATAATTACTACAGTAAGTAGGTATACCGGTATCCTAGAGCGGCGCCAGGATATTTTCCATCTTTAATCATAATGGCAACCAACAACAACATGAGCAACCCTTCCTTTGTCCGCGATACCAGCTTTGTTGCAAACCACCGCCGGCCGCCGCGCCGCGGCCGTGACCGATATATAGAAAACTACCCAACCGTCCTATATTTTGCACTTAGAGCAAAACAACAAAACAATAGAATTGCGAAAAATAGCGCAAAGATCACCTCACCACGCTAAGCAGTAGTCGTCACAAAACGAAAATTCAAACAAGGATATGTTGTTGCGTGATTTTTTTTATATTTCCGTAGATGCAGTTTCAACAAGTTTGTATTTTAACGGCGCGTACCTAAAAAGTTTTTTAACTCGGTATCATTAAAATGTATTTTATAGTCAACAAAACAGAAATCAAATTAATATGCAAAAAAAAAAAAATATAAAAAAACATTGTACCTTTTCGGTTGATCGAATGTGTAGGTAAATTGATTACGTATTTCGAATATAAATAAACTAGTGCATAGTGCACTTACAAAAACCAAATCGATTCACCAATTGTTAAGGAAACCCAGAGGGAAAAGCCGCAAGATCCTGTACCATCTTCGGATGTAACTACAATGACAAGTTGAATTAAATTATCTGATTGGTTAATACATATGTACATATATGTATACCTTATATAAAGTTTTCAATTTCGTTCTTATTTGGTTCACATTGACTAGGAAGATCAACTTCCCAATTGCGAATTTTTCATTTAACCAGCAACAAATTTAAGTATCTTGGAAACGTGCTTGTATGATAAGGATATTGATAAAAAAATTATCTGATTGATACGTACAAGTAGCCATTTTTAATAATAAAATAATAATAATAAAAAAAAATATTAGGTTAAAATAAAATATGATGATCGGAAGCATCTAAAGATAACAATATACATATATAAACCTGTTTGATATCAAAACTATAATTTAATTTGAATGATATTATTCAGGTAATTATTAAATTATTGACCACTACGTACATAAATGATGTCAAGAAGAGGAAAAACCAATAAGTGTGTACATTTATTATGTATGTCTATTTTTACTTGCGATTATAGGTACTATAAGGCAAAATATGCATTCGTAAAAAAAAAAAATTTTTTTTAACAATCAAACATAACATTACGATGATAGAGAAGTCGAAAAAAGTGGGTCCGACAATTCTGTCTGTCTGTGTGTTTCGGCACCTACAGCCTAAACGGCTGGACCGATTTGCTTCAAACTTGGTAGATAGTATTATTATGACGTCCTACAGAGGATTTTTTGGAATTAGCATTCTAGTTTTAAAACTAACGGTACCTGCCAAACGATTTTTAGTGAAAATTTAATTTTTCTCGAAAACGGCTAATACGATTTTGATTAAACTTTCCGAATAGTGTTTTCTGTGTAAACTTTATGTTTTGGTCCGAATAGATTTTTCAGGAAAAGTCTTATAACGGTACCTGCCATAGGACAGGTTTTTTTAAATCCGATTTTCTCGTAAGCAGCTTGACGGATTTCGATGAAATTTTTAATGTAGAAGCCCTTTTATAAAAGAAATAATAAAAATTCTTAAATTTTTCAAAAAAAGTTTTTGTGAGTTTTTTAAAATAGTTTAAAAAAAAAATTTTATTTTTAAAGTGAAACTTTTATTACATCGTCTCAAACTTTTTCGTCTGTGTGTTGCATGTCGCGTGACGGTCGGCCGCGGAGTAGGGATAAAGTGAAAGGCGCTCGTTAGTTTCACTTTTACGGTGGTTTCATAAAACCACACATGTTTTTTTGTTTTTTCCAAAATGGGTTTAATCAATTTTTTTTTAATTTTATTTTTCTGATAAAAACTACAAAGTTCTAGAAGTTGGCATACGCAAAAAAAAATTTGAAATATGTTTTCGAAAAGTTTTTCAAAAAAAACCGTTTTTTGAAAAAAAACTGGTCGAACGATTTTGAAAAAAAATTTTCTTAAATTTAAGGAAAGCAAAAGAAATCTGATGGCTTACTTCATTTTCTCCAAAAAACGTTTTAACTATTGATTTTTAAGTGATTAATAAAATTTCATATCATTTTTCAATGCTTTTTTACGAAAATCTCAAGCCCCAAGACCATTTGAACACATTAGATCAAGTTCGTACGACCCAGTCGTGCACTTTATTACATAAATGTATGCATTGCATAGACATTCATACAGATAACACACGGATATGGAGGACAAAGAAAGTGTCCATGAAAGATTTTACTTTTGCGTTAAAAAGACGCTTGACTGTTACTTTTAGGAGAAACAATGTCTTTATTCTTTGATGAGCCGAGGGATTATGTAAAGCAATATTGCATTTTTATTTTTGGTAAGATAGGTAGGTTTTTTTTGGTTTTTGGTTTCGTGTTAGATAAAAAATGGGTGTTGGTAAGGAAAACAATTAGCAATTTAATGTTGATACTTCTTACTGTAGTAATTATCTATTTATTTATATAATATACATTTTAAAACTTTACTATTAAATCAACGGCTTCGTTTACAACACCGTGTTATACTTTTTTGGACAGCCAAACATTTTTTCTTTCATTTCGTTTTTAAATTTAATTGTTTTATGGAATAGTTTAAAAAATATTAATTTTCAAACTCAAAATTTTGAAAAAAAAAAATTTGAAAAAATAATTTTAAAACTAATTTTTTTTAAAGTTTTACGTAATTAAGTATAATTTTTGTTTCCAGAATTCAATGCTCATATTAATTTTTAATCCAACGCTGAAAACGGTATGGCCCTACAACTTTTTGTTGCCAAGGTATTCAAAAATAACCGAACCTACTTCTTCACAAAAACACGAAAAAAATTGGCTAAATGATCACTTGTGCCATTACGTAAGGCTAGATTTTCTTGTTTTTGTGAAGAAGTAGGTTCGGTTATTTTTGAATACCTTGGCAACAAAAAGTCATAGAGCCATACGGTGTTCAGTGTTGGATTTTAAATTAATGGGAGCATTGAATTCTGAGAACAAAAATAATACTTAATTACGTAAAATTTTGAAAAAAAATAGTTTTAAAATAATTTTTTTAATTTTTTTTTTTCAAAATTTAGAGTTTGAAAATTAATATTTTGAAAACGGTTCACCAGAATAACTTCATTTAAAACTACAATTAAAATAATAAGTTTTTGGCTTTACAAAAAGGTTAAGCGTGGTATTGTAGGAGTTACCGTTATTTTTGAATATTTTTTTTTCAAATTTAAGTCATGTTTTTAGAAAATTGTCCCTCCCGGCTAAACGGAGGGAAATAGACCCCCCTCCAGTACGATTTTTTTTCTTGTCTCCACCTAACCTACACGCTCTAGCTTTTTGGCACATAACATGCGTGAATCACCCTGTATATGCATAACACGTTGCGCGTTTGAAAGCAATTCTGATTGACTTTTATTTGCTAATTTCAACAACTGACCCCTAGTTTTCAATGTGGGTGATTTGAAGACTTTGATCAAAAAAGCACATAGATTTTTTAAAAATAAAAATGCTTTCAGATACAAATTACTTCACACCAACATCTAACCCGGGTGCAAGGCACGTATGTGGCAAATACAAAAGAGAATTGGATGCATTAACATAATATTCGAATTTACTTGCTGGTCGGTAACTTAAATATAATGACCATATGGCAGGTTTAAGTTTCTTTTGTTTTACTTCCTTGAAATTTTCTAACTGTCTTAGCAAAATAGTGTAGCTGCAGCAGTAGTACGTTGCACTTACAATTTGAAGTTGCAGTCAACAACAAGTCAACTCCACTCCAACTTCATGAACGCGCTGCGCTGCAAAACAACAACAAACGAAATGGCATAAGCAATTTAATAATAAATATTATTTATTTAAAAAATTAAAAGAATAAATATTAATTCAAAGTTATGTGATTTTTTCTGCATATTTTTATTGCACAATATAACATTTTTATATAATCATACAGGGGCCCCATTTTCGAAAAGTGCCCAGGGCCCCCAAAAGGGTAAAGACGGCCTTGGGTACAATAGGTGCGGGGTAGAAGCATAGTTTAGTTAGTTGTAAGTAGTTGGATATTTTCATATTTCTTAGCACCTTGTGCATTTGGTGAAAAAAACAAGCTGCATGTGTAATATGGTATAATAATGTAACATTCATCACTAACTTTAACTAGTTACAGAATGTTCACTATTATTCTTTCCAAAATTAGTTTATAATGTTATGATATTTATTTATAATAATTGTAATTATTTAGCCTAAGATGGAATGAATAAATGAAATGAAATGAAAATGCAAATATTATTTGTAAATTTTGTATGTATATACCTATCGGTTTTTTTTTTATTTATATATATATATTTCGTGATTTTGGCATAGGTACCTAATTATATTGTATTCTATGTAATTACATTATATTATTAGAAAGACATAATCATAATAAGACATAATTTTCGTATGGGAAAACCGCGGTCTACAAAAACAAATTGGATGTAGGTACCTAATATTAGATATAAATGTGCAATGTACCTACTGGTTTCAATTAATTTTTTTTTCTTAGGATGCATATATCAAGTATAGGTATATTATTTAGTTTGACTTAAGACTTTCACAATAAGGAGCAACCTTAACAAAATTCAAAATTTAATTTTCTCAATATTTTCTAGATGGAGGGTGGTGATATAGGCAAGCTATAATTTTTGATTGTCAACGTGGCCTAAAATAGTGTATTTTAAAATTTTTGTTTGTCTTTCAACCAACATTTTTAATTTTGATTATTTGGAAAACCAAGGGTGGGCAAACGAAATTTTTTTTTGGGCAAACGTGGGCTAACGATGGGCAAACGAACTGCATTAAAAAAATCGATTTTTACATCTTTTTTTTTGTCTTTCAACCAAAATTTTGAATTCTGATTATTTCCGAAACTAAGGGTGGGCAAACGAAAATGTTTGGTGGGCAAACGTGGGCTAACGATGGGCAAACGAACTACATCAAAAATTGTAGCAGTTTGGCGTTTTGAATTTTTTTTAAATTCAATCTTTTTCAACCAAAAAAAACTATTTTTTTTGTTTATTTTTTTTTTTTTTTGAAGGGTGGGCAAACGAAAATTTTTGATGGGCAAACGTGGGCAAACGAACTGCATCAATTTCGATACAAAATTTCACAAGTGGGGTGCCAGCTTCAGGAAATTTAAAATTTTATTTTGTCAATATTTTCAAAACGGAAGGTGGGCAAACGTGGGCTAACGATGGGCAAACGAACTGCATAAAAAAAATCGATTTTTACATCTTTTTTTTTTGTCTTTCAACCAAAATTTTGAATTCTGATTATTTCCGAAACTAAAGGTGGGCAAATATAAATTTTTGGTGCGCAAACGTGGGCTAACGATGGGCAAACAAACTACATCAAAAATTGTATTAGTTTGGCGTTCTGAATTTTTTTATTAATTCAATCTCTTTCAACCAAAAAAAATATTTTATTTTTTATTTGTTTTTTTGAAGGGTGGGCAAACGAAAATTTTTGATGGGCAAACGTGGGCTAACGATAGGAAAACGAACTGCATAAAAAATCAATTTTTTCATCTTTTTTTTTTTCTTTCAACCAAAATTTCGAATTTTGATTATTTCCGCAACCAAGGGTGGGCAAACGAAAATTTTTGGTGGGCAAACGTGGGCTAACGATGGCCAAACGAACTGCATAAATTGCGATAAAAAAATTCACAAGTGGGATGCCAACTTCACACAGCCGATTTACGTACATTTAACTTTGACATTGCTGCGTGCTATTGCTGCTGCTACACTATTGTGCGCAGCCAGTAAAGTAAATTTCAATTCGGGTATTTTTAATAGAAATTAAATTGCAACAAAGTGGTAGACCGGTTTTTTGAAATCCGATTTTCCCGTAAGCCACTTGACGAATTTCGATTAAATTTTTATTGTAGAAGCCCTTTTATAAAAGAAATAATAAAACTTCTTAAATTTTTCAAAACAAATTTTTTTGAGTTTTAAAAAAAAGTTTCATTTTTTTTTTATTATCTGTTTCTTTCCAAAAACGGTTTAATTTTTTTTTTAATTTTATTTTTTCTGATAAAAACTACAAAGTGCTAAAAGTTGGCATTCTCAAAAAAATTTGATATATATTTTTGAAAAGTTTTTTCAAAAAAAAAATGTTTTTTGAAAAAACTGGTCGAACGATTTTGAAAAAAAAATTCATTAAAATTCATGAAACTAAAAGAAACCTGCTGGCTTACTTCATTTTCCCCAAAAAACGTTTTAAATAGTGATTTTTAAGTGATTAATAAAATTTCATTATGATTTGTTCAATGTTTTTTTCTCCAATATCTCAATCCCTAACACATTAGAACAAGTTCGTACGACCCAGTCGTGCCCTTTATTTTTACTTGCGATTATAGGTACTATAAGGCAAGTTATGCATTCGTCGAAAAATAAAGTTTTGAGATAACAATCAAACATGACATTACGATGATTGCGAAGACGAAAAAAGATGGTCTAAAAATTCTGTCCGTCTGTATATGTCTGTCTGTCTGTCTGTCTGTCTGTATGTATAGACACCTACAGCCCAAACGCGTGGGCCGAATCGCTTCAAACTTGGTATGTAGAGTTTTTTAGATATTGTACAGAGGGGAAATTGAAATTTTTTTAGCTCGAAAAATTACTGTACCTGCCATATAGCCGTTACGTTAAAGCTTATTTTTCTCAAAAATGGCTCTAACGATTTCGATTTAAGAAAATCAGTGTTGCTTTTTAAGTACGACCAATCATATGGCTGAAAAAAAAGTTTAAAAAAAATGTCTTCTTTTTTTATAATGCACTCGCACTCAAGGGGATATGAATACCCTTATAATGATTTAACATGTGCGAGCAAGGAGAGAAGGAATAGAAAGAAAGGAAAGAAAGGTGGTACAGTGGTTTGAGATTTTAGGTGATAATTATCTCAAGGAAGTTCCACGGGTAGCATCTAGATAAAACTTGGGAAATAAATTAAAATTGCTGCCTAGGCTGGGTTTGAACTCACAGGCTGGGTTTGAAGCACTACATCCACTGTACCATTGCCACCCGGAACGGTACTTTCCATAGGACCGTTTATTTTTGCTTTCGACTATCTCAAAAACGAATCAACTGATTCTTTCGAAATTTCACACATATACATATAGTTGTAGGTAGTTGTGGTACTGCCTAACAATTTTGAAAAAAAAATTTTTTTGTATTTTATAAAGCATTTTTTTTTAATTTAAAAAATTAACATTTTGAAAACTGCTTATTAAAGTTTTTTCTAAAAATTTAAGATAAATGTATTTGCTGAATACCTATGAACTGGCGTTTTTGAAATTGTTTTCAAAAAGTTTTTCAAAATAAACTTTTTTTCTCAAAAACCGCTACACAGATTTTTATAAATTTATTCTCATAAATTCAAATTTATTCAAGAAATAAAATGGCGTACTTTTTTTCAGCTCAAATTAGCTTAAGTATTTATTTAAGAATTTTGAACAATTTATTTTTATCAAAATCTCAAGCCCCTAGACCACTGTTACAAATAAGAGCAAGTTCGTGCGACTCAGTCGTGCATTTTATTTTATAGTGCACTCGTACTTAAGGAGCTAAACCCTTTTAATAAATTAACACGTGCGAGTGTTTAGGAGAGAAGGAAACGGAACATAGAAAATAATTTTTGTTGGTAGAGTGAATTGAGGTTAAGGTGTTAGTTTGTTCAAGAAAATCCCACGGGTATCATCCAGTTGAAACTGAGGGAATACATACAAATTGCTGGCCAAGCTGGGTTTGAACTCGCAACTCTAGGCTAAGCAACCAAGCACTACATGCACTGTGCCATTGCCACTCAGCAAAACCAAAAGCTAAAATGTTTTTGGGCAACATTTTTAATAGTTCAATTCTTTATCAGTAGATAAGTTTTTTGCGTAACGGAAAACAAATATTTTTTAATTCATCTGTAAGTACTTATATGAACTTTTCAATTCAAATCTTAATCACCTTAATACTAAAAGCTTTCAACAATTTGTATATAGGTAACAGGTAAACAGGCGAATCCAATACTTATTTTCGAATAACGTAAAAGTACCTATTATCATCAGCAAATGCGGTAACTTGATTAATTGAACTTTTGTTTCAATAATGAGTTCACGTTGAAAATATACGTTTGTGTGTATATTATGTACATATGGGTATATATTTTATATACTAAATGAATGCAAACATAAGTAAGTAAGTATGTAATTGTTTTTTCAACAACAAAAAATCAGTAACAAGAAATTCGAAAACTAAAAATTTAAATATTTAGATGTATGTATAAATTCAAATTGATATAGATTTCATTCAGTATAACATTAAACATTGTTTTTTGCATCAATGGCTCCGTTGGGCCGTCTGTTGCGATGAAATAAATACAGCAGTTTAAATACGAAATACTATAGCTTTAGAGTTTCTGCTTAACTTATACAACTTATCAGAATGACGTTAGAGAATGCCCGCTGTTCCGTAAAAATTGGCAGGGATTCAACTAAAAACTTTGACACTACCAGATAGTTAAGACAAGGCAACGCATTCTAATAGTATTCAACGGTTAAGATGGTTGGGCCATGTAGACCGAAAGGACATCAAGGCTCAAGGCAGGGTAGAGATCGAACAGGCTGGATGTGATTAAGCGAACACCACGTTGCAGCCCCATCGAGATCAAAAAATGAGCTCGATATTTTGAATTTTTTCTTGTAATTTTATTAAGATAATTGATTGTAAAAAATCTTTGAATTACTTTTAAATTCCAAAGGATTCATGACGTAACACTTACACGATATTTTACAATTATCTTAACGAAATTATTTTAAGCAATTTAATTTTTTGGACTCACTTAAACCACTTTTAAAGCAGTGATCCTTACCTCCATTTGGGATTTCTAAACATAGGTTGTTATTTTATTATAAAGTAAAACATCAACACTTCGGGCGATCTTTTATTTCAGCACATGCCGCGCCGTGAGCTACGCTTCAGTTAATTCACTAAAAAATAACTTCTTTGGTGGATGTTTGATTAAGAATAGAAATAAAAATACGTTAGTGTTTTAACTCCAAAGTCTTTTCAAAGGAAACATTAAAAATAAACATAATGAAAACAAACATCTCAATTTGACAAAAACTACTATGTATACCAACGTAAGAAGTGGAAACTTAGTTTCATTTCCACCAATAGTTTGTTGAGCAAGAGATCACAATTTTATTTTTACTGGGGGCAAGATCTGCAAATGAGATGCAAGTTAAGAGTTACTACATCATTTAAAACACTGTTAAATAATACCACTTCATAAGACATCCTCTAAGATTTCATAAACTTCCTAAGCTGACAATACAAAAAAAAAAGGAAATTCAAACTAGTATTCAAACAGAATATGTTATAAGTAACCTCACACCTATATCTTTTAATATTATTTATTAAAAAAAATAAAAAGACACCACAACATTCTGCCACCTTTCTTAAAAATAAAACTTAAAACTGAATTATAAAAAAAAATCTATTAAATTTGTATTAATTAATAATATTATGTTTTATTCAGATTCAAGCAGCTGCTAGTCTTTTGCTCGAAAGCAAGATGTTTTACGTACCATTCGTCCTTAACTCCGCTAGTATAAGGTAGCAAATGCAGGAGCGTGGACTCATTTCGTTGGATGATGATCCGCCATCGCCGCCTCCCCCACTACCAACTCCACCACAAAAGATGATGTTACATCACCCACAATCCTTAGCATCATCACCAGCAGCACGTGCTCCTCAGCAACAGCATCAGGGCTATAGAAATGTACACCAACTATCACTGCCAATTACAGCAGTTAATCAACAGCAGCAACAACCAAACGATATAAGGAAAACACTGCCAACACAGTCTTTGCTGAAATCATCGCTTCTTGCACCATTATCATCGTCATCGTTATCAACTTCATTTTCTTCGTCGACTAAAAAAACAATGCAATACCAAGAGACTAAGCGGCAAGACCAACAACAAGTGAATGCATCAGAACTGCCCATCCATCAATACAAGTCAATTTTACATACACATTTAATGTCGAAGCAATCATCGCCGTCGTCTACGTCGACTACGACTAATTGCTTTAATTCAACATTAACATCTTCATCATCTGTAGCTGGAAATATAAGTTTGATGAGCACCAGTGCACCTAGCCCCAATCATTTGCAAGATATGCTGCCACACACGCATAGCCAGCAATATCCACTGCTAACAAAGCAACACCACTACCCGATGCAAGGTCTTACACCGCAACAACATAAAAAGACCCTAACATCGTCGACGATGACTGCGACATTGCTTCCACATTTCGTCATATCGACTTCATCAACCACCAACAAGGGTTGTAATAGTATCAATAGCAACAATAACCTAAGCAAGAGTAACTCTTATTGTAATACCGATGTAAGTAATAGTCTAAGCTATAGTAGTCTAAGTAGTAATAAGAATAACAACGTTAACAGCTTTCCAAAGAGTTCGTCAACCTCATACCATGCTAAGACACCAACCACCACCCATCAAACAGCCACCACTGCCACAGCAACGACCCAAACCCAAACCGATGACATGGGTGACGATGGAAATACATCCTCAAGAGGTAACCCTAGTGGTCACTTGCAAATGGTGCCATCTAGCAGTTGCGATCTAGGATCAATAATTGTCTCAAATGCATCTGGGGTTGATAGTATGGCTGGGGGAGGGACATTACCAAGTCATGGTCCTCCTCATCATCATGAGGCTGTTACCGTTGTTGTATTTAAAACAATGTTACCTGATGACTGAATTATAAAATAAATTAAAAAAAAAGATATATGGAAGGCACATGGCATGTTAAATGTGTTTTCGGCTTTTTAAAAGTTTTCCTTTTTAAATTTTTGATTTGCAAAAGAAAAAAAAAAAAAACCTAGTTTTAACCTTTTAGTTGGTAGTGTCACCTTATACATTTACTGTATACTACATATTTATAAATATTATGATGTTTTTATTATATAATATACAATCTTTCGCAGTGTATATTTATCTGAAATATTTGTTTGTAGATATATTTTTGTAGATTTTTTTTTATAATTTTATTTAATAGCTCTTTAAAATTGTTTGTGTATTTTTTTCAATTTGTTTATATATTTTAAGATGCAACTGATTTTATAGATGATTATGTCAAAAACCAAGCTGTTACATTGTTTGAATATATAGTTAAAATAAAAAAAAATAAACAAATTATTACCTAACATACTTAACCGTAGTAAGTATTTTATAAGTTAATCATTAATATAAATATATTTTACTATATTAAATGTCTATATTATAGACATTAGGAATCGTTTTTGCTGTGTACATAAAACAAAAATTATATAATAGAAACTTATTAACATGCAAAACAAAAATAGTCTAAAAATAAAAAAAATCAAACAATTCAAATCAAATATAAAACAAATATTCTTGAAACGTTTTAATAATAAAACTTATTTACAAAATGAATATGATGAAAATATAAATTAAAAAAATAGTTACTCATTTCTGAGAATTTTTTTATAGTTTTGAAGTCTGTTAGATATGCTTGTTTTTAACCCTAAATAGATTTTTTTTACAAAAAGATGAAATAATTTTCTGAAGCAAGAAAATAGACCCCAAGAAAATCCAGCAAGAGCCCATGGTTCATATGTCAAACGAACCATTTTGTGGAAAACTGTCAGAGAAGATAATAATTCCCATCAAATATTCAAAGAATACTCAATTCAGAGAATCAATTTCTACATTCGAACTAAAGTTTCTCAAGAAATCTAACGTCTCCCAAATCACTTAATATATTCAATGCAGCTTTTTTCAAACTAAACTCGTCGCAGACTTTCCTCCAAATAATTGTGGATACATTAATTCTAAACAATATTTTCCACTATAGCCCTATAAGACCTAAGGTTTTTATAATACGACTTGCACGGCACCTGTTAGAATTAATAACAATTTTTGGGTCAAAGCAATTTTAGATTTATTTGTTTTTTATCTCACGAAAATCTTAAGGATGAGATATAGAAAAAAATTGTTACCCACATTGGGACTCGAATACTTAATGCTATAGGCTATAGCAACCAAGCACTGTACCATTGCCACAAAAACTGAGAATATATATTATAATGTAAAAATATATTTATAAATTCTTAAAAATTATACTTGTTTATAAATATCTTATGGGATTTTATGAATAACTAAATGCATAAAATATATTGATATGAAAACATGAGGATAGAATAAGGATTATACAGAGCTGACAGGAAAATCACGTTCGCATCACCTATCTAGTCCTGATTGGAAATTAAGAACATTTCCTTGCAAAATATATGTAGGAAAATAAAGGCTAATAGTCATTTCATTGGTTTGTCCTGCTCGGTCTGCATGAAATAACGCAACAAACTTCAGTTAATTCCTATACTCGAGAGAAATCAAATTTTATAAATTCTTCTTTGGACTTCAAAACCGAAGATATTTCCGCGAAATTGGCACATTTTTCTAATTACCGTTTTTCACAAATCTGGTCTCTTATTTATGACGTGCTTTTTGTTTCTTCCCGACGACACCATTCTTTTCGGCATTCCCAATTTCGCTAGTCCTTAATAATATTGGAAATATGATTTTTTTTTATTTTTTTTTATTAATTATTTATCCTTTATAAAAAAAAACTTGAAATATTGTTTTTTATAATTGTATTTACATAAGCAACTTAATTAAAAAATGAATAATTTTAAAAGAGCGAAATGAGATTATTGAATTTGGTTCTTGTTTCAAGTGTGTTTTTGAGTTGTACATTTGATATATGTAGGTACCTTAGTGATATTTGTATTTCAAAAATCCTTAAAATAGTTTCGAAGTAAATCTTCAACTCTGGAAATAATTTTTTTTGTTAATATTATTGTCGATGTTCTATTACTTTTAAAACAAATAGTATGACAAAAAGAAATTCTCTTAGAAATCCGCTCTCATTTCAAAAACACATGTTTCATTAAGGGAGCACGATTGAACTTAACCCCTCTATGATGGTAACCAATCGGAGAGAAATCTCCTCAGATTCGGACGAATTGTACGAATTTTGTATCATGGTAACCGTTCTGATTGACTTATCAGAGATCCTTCCGAAACAAAATGGAGTATGCGTTGAAATTGCCAAAATCAGATCAATGCGTTGCGAATTCTTGCGTCAGCGATTAAGTGCCAAAATCAAAGCGACGCACACAGAATGCTTGCGATGCATGGCGTCTCATAGGTTTGTGTTTCTCCGAATTTTCTCCGGCAGACATTTGCATACGGTAGTTTGTCGGAGAACATCAAAGAGAAAGCAAAATAAACAAAAAATGTTTGTGAATATGTCGTCTGAACTGTAAGTTGAATCTAACATTCATTTATCTTAGCTATATTTATATATGTATGTTTTGTTTAAAAAAAAGACATCAGAAGCAATACAATCTGCTGGTTGAAATGATGAAGGCCAAGCCAGACATTGCCAGGAACTTCACCAGCCGATCGCTAGAGTATTTCTTAAGGATTTTCTTTTTTCTTTACTTCTTTCTCTTCATACCTTTCTGCGTCTAAAAATAGCACTGCGCTGTCAATATTTTTTTTTAAACTTTAAATGAGATTGATTTTATTGAGCTGTGAAATAACACAAACATTCACTTTGAAAAAGATTTGTCATTTCAGTCTTATGATTTATGTCAATTACTTTGCGATGGTACACGTTTTCATTTTCGTTCCGATTCGGATACCATGAACAAGAAAATCCCGAAAATCGAAACATTTCTACGATCAGAGGATTCTCCGAACGGATACCATGATAGGGGGGAATTTTTTTTTTTGTAATCAGTAGTAACATTAATCAGTTCCACAATCTGTTCTTAGGCCCCAATCAAGGCAATGCTTTCATTTTTTGAGTCCGGTAACATGTCTAAGCTCTGTCTAAGAACGTTATTCATTAACAAGTTGAAAAGTGATAATTTTTAGCTCAATGAATATTTATTTTATCAATAGAAATGGATCAATAAATAAATACAGAACACTAGAGTAGCGTTTGTTACCTCAATCATATGATATTTCCGCCCTTCTGTTTTCCTTATTTCAAAAACCTTTTCTTATGCAGTTTGAGATAATTTATAAAATGATGGAGAAAATGAAAGAAAAAAATAATAAAATATACATTGGTCACACGACTCTTTGGTAGAGCAGTATAACGATTTCTATCACCCACATTTCATCACGTTTACGTGACTTAAATCACGTTAGCTGCTTTCATTCCGTACGCGTGCAGGCTGCATCCCGTTTAGTAAAAGGTTTATTATAACTTATAAAAATGTTCGACAGCAGTATGAAACTATTTTATTTTAATCTTGATTTTATTTTAGGGTTTTCCTTCTACTTCTTTGTGAAAAATTAAAAAGAAATGACAGTACAAGAGTTTAGTTTAAAATAGTTACCATGAAACAAAACAACTTCTCTTCTATACAAGTATATATTAATGATTTATTTGTTTGATTCAAACCTGGAAATTATTTTGTTTCTCTCATGAAGCAGGTATACCTATGTTAATTTTTAAAACTTAAGAAAAAAAAAAATAATTTGTGTACTTGCAAGTTTAAGTATTTTATTTTTTATTCTTTTAAACTGAAAAAAAAACTGCCACATGAAATTTTATTTGTTTAATATAAAGTCTATGAATTCACTTAAATTAAACCGCTTAAATAAACAAGTTCAACGCTTAAGGCTATTTAATGCCTGTATATTTGTATACACAGCACATTATTATAAACAATTATTATTTGTTGTTGTTTCTTATTTTCTAAGCATACAAATAAAACAATTTAATTTTGTTTAACTAGAAAAACTTGCTTTTAGCCATTTAACATTGCAAGCTACTCAAGTAGAAAGAACTTCAAAATGAGCTCTAAGACCGTTTTTATTTTATTTTATTTGAATGCTGCGTTTTTTTACTCTAAACATTTATAAAACACATTTTTTTAACCTAGCTTTTTTATGGAAAAAATTGCTGCAAAATAATAACTATTATAGGTATTGACATTTTGTGGAATATCACACTACTACTCATTTATCTATTTAAAACTATATTAATTATTTCCTTTTGTAATGTTTGTATAGAAATTATAAAGCACATCAAAACGAAAAAAAATGACTGATAGGAAGTTTTTTAATTAAAAAAACAAATAATAAAAACCCACTAATCAACAATATTAAAAAAAACTGTTTTTATTATTTCATTGATATAGCTTCTGTTTTGTCATTTATATGCTTTATTTTTATTGATTTCGACATCTGTGAGGCTATCTCAATTATTGCCTTGGATTTTGTCTGTAATAAAGTTTTCCTAGAAATTTCAGCTTCAGGCAGGCTATTGTTTTCAGTCTATCTGTATGTGCGCTTATCTGTCTATACCGGCACCTACCGACTAGAAAACTCTGTCGATTTGCTTAAAAATTTGAACCTACCTAACCTACAAAAACCCGATTTATTTTTCTCAAAAATTGCTTTAACTATTTCGAAATAATATTCTGAATGTGTATGTATGTATATGTATAAATCTTTTGGTCGGAAAACATTTTCAGGAAAATTTTTTTAACGGTATACCTCCCAAACAAATGTTTAAAAATCGAAAGGCTTATATCAAAACGAATAACAGTGTTTTTATCGGTCTTATTGTATTGTAAATGCCTTTGCCATATGTACATAGCATACATACATCATGAATTTGATCACTAGGATTATTAAAGTTTCTCGTTGGCTGTTTGCGGAGGGATGAACGAAAAAATAGCGTTTCAGAGAAAGAATTTGTAAGCTAAATTAAAGTTTTCTTTAAATATCGTGACATTTTGTCAGCGGTGTTCGTGGTCTGGTCGGCTCCTGTTTTCCTTATAATAACAAATCTATACACATAAATAAAAATGAAGTGTCTGTTTGTAATTTCAAAATATCAGTTTTTTACTAAATGCGTATGACAGTACATACGGTACTTAGAACAAAAACGCAATTTTTAAAATTTTTGTCTGTCTGTCTGTCTGTCTGTCTGTTTGTTCCGGCTAATCTCGGAAACTACTTAACCGATTTTCACGGGATTTTCACTGGCGGATAGCTGATGTTGTAAGGAATAATTTAGGCTATTTTAATTACTCATCTAGGTGGCGCTGCGGTCGCAATTTTAAAAAATTCTTATTTATAGGCCGATTTTGACGGGATTTTCACAGGCAGATAGCTGATAAAGTGATAATCTATACACATCTATACGCATAGATACAAATGAAGTGTCTGTTTGTAGCTTCAATATATCAATTTTTACTAAATGCGTATGAAAGTACATACGGTACTTACAACAAAAACGCAATTTTTAAAATTTTTGTCTGTTTGTCTGTCTGTTTGTTCAGGCTAATCTCGGAAACGGCTTAACCGATTTTGAGGAGATTTTCACTGGCGGATAGCTGATGTTGTAAGGAGTAACTTAGGCTATTTTAATTCCTCCGGTAGGTGGCGCGGCGGTCGCAATTTTGAAAAATTCTTATTTATGTGCCGATTTTGACGGGATTTTCACAGGCAGATAGCTAATAATCTATACACATCTATACACATAAATAAAAATGAAGTGTCTGTTTGTAATTTCAAAATCGGTTTTTTACTAGATGCGTATAAAAGTATATACGGTAGTTATAACAAAAACGCAATTTAAAAAAAATTTGTCTGTCTGTCTGTTTGTTCCGGCTAATCTCGGAAACGGCTAAACCGATTTTGACGAGATTTTCACTGGCGAATAGCTGATGTTGTAAGAAAAAATTTAGACTATTTGAATTACTCCTGTAGGTGGCACTGCGGTTGCAATTTTCAAAAATTCTTATTTATTAGCCGATTTTGACGGGATTTTCACAGGAAGATAGCTGATAAACCGAATTAACTTAAAATTCCATCTATACACATAAATAAAAAGTGTAAAATATCAGCTATTTACTGAATGCATATGAAAGAATTATTATTTTCAATACATTGATGCATTTTGGCGAAACGAAGTTCGCGGGTCAGCTAGTATAAATATAAATTTGCTATGCAATAAATTCTTTCTTTTCCTCAAATGATACATAGATAATTCTAAGTGTAGGACGGATCGGACAGAATTCTTTGGCACATCGAATGGTTACGCTTGAGCGTTGTGATTTATCTTTAATATGGTTTGTAAAAAAACGTTTTTTTTTTAACTTTTCGAAAACATATTCTTATTTTTTTTTTTTTTTTGAGTATGACAATTTTAAGCACTTTTAAGTTTTTATCAGAACAATAAAATTAAAAAATAAAATGCACGACTGGGTCGCACGAACTTGCTCTTATAATAAGCAATTGCGTAGTGGCTGCATATATGGATATAAAAAAAAAATTAAACAATTTCGAAAATTCTTTTATTTTTTAAATTAGTTTAAGAGTTTTCTCGGAAAAACTAAGTATGCAATAAAATTTCAAAGCTATACGTCAATCTAGGAAAAAAAATATTGAAAATCGTTGGACCAGTTTTTTTTTTTTAAAAGGTTATTTTTGAAAAACTTTTTCAAAAAATATTTTGAAATTTATTTGAGTATGCAAATATATGGCAATCTGTAGTTTACATTTGAAAAATAATAAAAAAAAAATCAATGTACCCATTTCCAACAAATTTCGAAAACCAAAAATTTTTTTGAAAAAATTATAAAAAATCAAAAAAAAAGTTTTTGAAAATTTTGAAATGCCATATTAATAAAATTATGAATAACTTCCTGTGGCCAAAATTTTATTGACATCGAGTGTATAGTATAACAGAATAGGAAAACAGAAACCGACCAGACCACGAACATGGCTGACAAAATGGCACGATATTTAATGAAAACTTTGATTTAGCTTACAAATTCTTTCTCTTAAACGCTATTTTTTATAGCACCCTTTTTATGGACGAAATAAAATAAATTCCTATATTTTTCAAAACAAACAAAAATGTTTTTTTCAGTGTTAGAAAAACATACATTTTAAACGGTGTGACCAACTTTTTTTACTTAAAGTTGGCATACTCAAAAAAAAAAAAAAAAAAATAAGAATATGTTTTCGAAAAGTTTGTTAGAAACGGTTTTTTTTTAAACTGGTCCGACAATTTCAAAAAAAGGTTTTCTTTATAATTTGAAACAATAAAAGAAAACAGATGGCTTACTTCTTTTTTTGCTAAAAAACAAGTGATTTAAGTGATTAATAAAATTCTATATGAGTTCGTCGCTGCAGTTTAAAGAAAAACGGTTATCGAAAAACAAAGTTTTGAGATAACAGTAAATCATGACATTGATTTTTTTTAGCTCAGAAAATAACCTGCCATACATTAAAGTTTTTTTTTTCTCAAAACCAGCTCTACCGATTTTGATTTTAAAAAAATCAGTGTTGCTTTTTAGGTTCTACCAATCATATGGCTGATAATTTTTTTTTAATGTCTAAGAACGAAAGTTTCTTTCCATAGGACTGTTTTTTTTTGGTTTCGACTCGAAAACGGCTCAACTGATACTTTCGAACTTTCACACATATATAGGTGTTGGTAGCTGAATTTATACTGCATACCGATAGTTTTAAAAATTATTTTTTTATATTTTTAAAAGCATGACAAAATTTTTTTTAAAATTAATATTTTGAAAACTGCTTTTTTAAATTTTTTTTTTCAAAAATTATAAATAAATGCATTTATTAAATTCCTATGAACTGGCGTTTTTTTTTTTTGAGAAATGTTTTCAAAAAGTTTTTTGAAAAAAACGTTTTTTTAAAATACGGCTCCACATATTTTTTAAATCTATTCTCATACAATAAAATTTATCCAAGAATTAAATGTCGTACTTTTTTAGCTCAAATTAGATTAAGCATGTATTGAAGAATTTTGAAAAAATAATTTTTATCAAAATCTCAAGCCCCTAGACCAGCGGTCCTTTAACTTTTTAAGCAGCGGAACCCTTCACAGAGCCCAAAAACATTGCGAAACCCCAACTCATAACGATAACAAAAAATGAAAACAACAAATTTTAAAGTATTTTTTTTATTTAAGATAATGTATTATTAAGGTTAATGTGAAGAATGGAACTGTTTCATTGCTTTGTTTATTATTGTGTCCGAAAGCTGTATTCGCATATCAGTCTCGATCTCGATTCGCATCCAATCTCGATCTATATTTAGTTTTGATATAAGTAAACGCTGAAAAACATGCTTCACAGCGATACCTTGTGACAAATGGGAGCAAATGTGATATAGCCTTCTTGGCTAGTTTCACTCCTAATACCGACCCATCTATACACATAAACGAAAATGAAGTGTCTGTTTGTAATTTCAAAATATCAGTTTTTTACTAAATGCGTATGAAAGTACATACGGTACTTAGAAGAAAAACGCAATTTTTAAAATTTTTGTCTGTTTGTCTGTTTGTTCCGGCTAATCTCGGAAACATCTTAACCGATTTTGACGGGATTTTCACTGGCGGATATCTGATGTTGTAAGGAATAACTTAGGCATTTTAATTACTCCTCTAGGGGGCGCTGCGGTTGCAATTTTCAAAAATTCTTATTTATGGGCCGATTTTGACGGGATTTTCACAGGCAGATAGCTGATAAGCCGAATTAACTTAAAATTACACAGTATCTATACACATAATATAAATAAAAAGTGTAAAATATCAGCTATTTACTCAATGCATATGAAAGAATTATTATTTTCAATACATTGATGAATTTTGGCGAAACGAAGTTCGCGGGTCAGCTAGTTGTGACATAAATTTGGCTTAGATCTCAGAGTCTAAGTAATTTCCATAAGAAAAAACATCTCGAAAATTGCTTTTTTACTTCATAATTTAATAAGAACGCTATTTGACTTATATATTTGCTTGTTAAAAAATGTAAGCAAACCATCCTTTCTGAGAAGAAAATAACAACAACAAAGAAAAAAGTTCCGTGCAAGAAATGAAATATTATTTATTAATTTTTCGCGGCTCGCAAAAATTATATTAATGGCGCAAAATAATTCGTAAGTTTGTTGTTTTGGTAAAAAGAAATTTGAGGTCAATATCAATAAGTCCACAGTTAAGCTTTTCACACTTTGCTCGATACACGTCGTGTTACCGAGTCCGAATATGTATAACACAAAAGACGCAAATTTGGAAGTTTATTCCAATTTCATTTGTTTGTGAGATTTACTATGCAGAAACTTTATAACAGCTGTGCATGAAAGATTGTTCATTCTCTGTGAGATAGTGTGATGTGTGAAGCAGAAACTTATAAAAGCTATGTGCGGACTCTTCTCACGCGCATGCACACTTCATGCGATTGTGGATCGTAATTTTCTTTGGAAAATTGATGTTTTTTATAATTTTTTTTTGCATTTGTTTTTGAATTATGGGTTGCTCACACTTCAATGAAAAAAAATATTTTTTTTCTTAAAAACGTTTGTAACAAAAATTATTTTTGTGTTTTCTGTTTTTTATTTCAAGAAAGTTGCGGAACCCTAACAACTCTTCTGCGAAACCCAAGGGTTCCGTGGAACACAGTTTAAGAACCGCTGCTCTAGACTACTCTCACACATTAAAGCAAGTTCGTGCGACCCAGTCGTGCATTTTATTTCATTTCGTTTTAGCTCGTTTTAGCCCGTCACAAACTGGTAATTTTCAAGTAATGATTTTTTTTCATTTTTTTTGCTTGAAAATGGCTTTAGCGATTTTGATTAAACTTCGAATTTTCGATAATGATGCGTTTTTTAAATGGTAGTAACGAAAATCAGTTTTATTAACTACTTTCTCCCATTGGTCATTAGTTCGTAACGGCTTGATTGAATTGGCTCAAACTTTGCCTTATGTGCCTATTGTTTTTTCGAGTGTTCGAATAGGTGGCATTGCAATTTTTCAGTAAAATCTTTTTAAACGGTAGCTCCCATACAACGCGCCTTTAAGTTTTAGGTAACATTTTTTCTATTTTTCAAATTTGCTCAAAAACGACTGAAACTGTTTTTATCAACCGTTGGACGTTAAACACATAGAATAATTTGAAGAAAACTGCGTTTTTAGTTATATTGGAAAAATAATAACATTCATAAACTGTTTTATAAAACTGCCATAAGTGGACAACGACATTAGCGAAATATTTCGATCCTTCTAAGGTATAGCTATATCTAAAGATTTCTTAACGGTAGCCCCTATATATCAAACCTTTCCGTTTTAGCTCACTTTTTAATTTTTACCAAAACAATTTTAAAAAATTTTGATTAAATTTTGTTGGGAGCATTTCAGAGATGCGTTCTTAGTTTTTGGCGTAAATTACAAGTAGCTTATAGACATCTGTATACAAAAAATTTAATTCCTTTGGAGGTCTTAGTATTTTTGTTTGTTTGTTATCATCGTGCTATGGCACCCACTGAGCAAGTTCGGGCAACCCAGTTATTTTATAAAGAAACTCTTATTAACCACCACACCAAGAGATGTCCTGAGCAACCGAAGCTTCTTCTTGATGAGTAGAATACGATTTTCGTAGCAATTGTGACCCCTGTTGATATGATGCTACATCTACATCTCACCGAACAATGTAACCAGTATTTCAATCCTTTTGGAGAAAGTGAACATTTTGCGCTTGATACGAACTCTCTAATCGAAAATTTTATTTCTAGGTATAAACGAGGGACTTCTTCGATGGATTAGCATTCTTGTCTAGGACTATTAATTTAATTGTTTTGCTGGCGATAATATCCTCAGCTTTTTTATTTCTTTTCGTGTTAAGATTCGCAACCCTATTTTTTTGAAGTGAAACAGCTTTCGTATCGGGGTGATTTAAAATTCGGTGAAAAGGAAATGCACCATGACACTTTTATCAAATAAATCAAACAAATTAATATATCGAAACAAACCTGAGAGAGAACGAATAACATAATATCATGACACTTATTTCTTATATTCAAGCTCACATTTTCTCCCTTGCTACGTAGCTTCTCACTTTGGTCATTGGTCTACTGAGCATTATGTCAAGCAAAAGCGAGTGAGCATGAGCGAGCATGCGCGTTGGTACGAGTAAGTTAGTATGTTAGTTAATACGTGATTTGTATGCGCCTGCGTAAAGCGCGGTGCATTATATATATACGTATATGTGTTTATATTTATGTAAATACATAAGATCAAACAAAAATTCGAAAAAATCTACGGCACGCGTTTGAGTTTCGTGCAGGCAGAAAGCAATAATTAAATTATCAACAGTTTGTAATGGTATTCTTTAAAAAGCCTCTGTCTAACAGGAGAAGCTTAAGAAATAAAATACACGACTGGGTCGCACGTACATACTTATGGGTGCAATAGTACAACTCATTTAAAATTAATCTAAAATGCAGTTTTCTGCGAAACATTCTATATACAATCTCACAAAGTTTCATAAAAATCGGGGAAGCCCTTTTTTGAATAAATTAGAAAAAACAAAATTGGCCAAAACCTAGTGGCTCTTTGTATGGCCATTTAAAAAAGCCCTTTAAATCTGATTTTCGTTTCCACCATATGAGCCAAAAACGAAAAACGCATTTTTGTTAGAAATGCTGAAATTTAGCTAAATTTTGAGTTTAATCAAAATCGTAAGAGTTGTTTTCGAGAAAATCCGAAATGAAAAAAAACCGTTACTTGTAAGGTACCAGTTGGAGCTGGGCAAAAACGAAATAAAATAAACCACACGACTGGGTCGTACGAACTTGCTATAAAGTGTTAAAATTGTCTTGGGGCTTGAGATTTTCGGTAAAAAGCGTTGAAAAATCATATGAAATTCTATTAATCACTTAAAAATCAATAGTTAAAACGTTTCTAGGAGAATATGAAGTTAGCCATCAGTTTTCTTTTCATTGGACCAGTTTTATTTTTCAAAAAGCGGTTTTTTTTTAAACTTTTCGAAAACATATTATAAATTTTTTTGAGAGAGCCAATGTCTAGCAGTTTAAGATGTTTATCAGAAAACAAAAATTTTAAACATTTTGAAAAAACTGTTTTTGAGAAAATAAAAATTTAAAAACAAATTTAACTTTTTTTTTAAAAAAACAAAAAAAAAATATTTTTTTTTGATAAATCAAAGAATTGATTTTATTTTGTTTAAAGAGGTTTCAAATTAAAATTTTCATCAAAATCCGTGAAGTGGTTTACGAGAAAATCTGCTAAGAAAAAAAGGTACCGTTATAAGACTTTTCCTGAAAAATCTCATCCAACCAAAACATAAAGTTCACTCAAAAAACACCATTCAGAAAGTTTTATCAAAATCGTAGGAGCCGTTTTTGAGATAAATGAATTGATCATAAAAAATCATATGGCAAATACTGCTAGTTTTGGAGCTAGAATGCTAATTAATAATACTATGTACCAAGTTTAAAGCGAATTGGTCCAGCCGTTTAGGCTGTAGGTACCGATACAGAGAGACGGACAGACAGACAGACAGACAAGTCAGAATAGTCGGACCCACTTTCTTATGCTTCTCTATCATCTTAATGTTATGTTTAATTGTCCTAAAAACGAATTTTTTTACCAATGCATAACTTGCCTTACAGGAGGTACCTATAATCGCAAGTAAAAAAACCTGGACAATCGATTTTTTTCAATTTGCTAACATCAAGTTTGAAGAAAATCCGTCAAGCCGTTTAGGCTGTAGCGTGCCATGAAAAAGCTCACTACCACACATTCGCACATCTGCGCAGCCGCACAGACAGACCGACGACGGCGACGGCGGAATTGCGAAAACCACTTTATTGGGTTTCCTATCATCGTAATTTCATGTTTGATTAAAACCTAGATTTATCTGCATGAAACCAATACTTGCCCTATAGAGCAAGTTATTAATTTGAATGAGCTTAGTTCAAGAAGAATGTAAAATGCAATCAAATAACGGAAATTAATGAATTTTTGAAAGGAGTCCGTTTTCGATAATTTTTAAATATAGTGGCGTCCAGAAGTTCAGGCTTTTAAAAAGCGTCAAAGGAGCCGTAAGGACAACCCTGCTATACAGATATAAAGCGAAAGAGCAAACGTATCGGTTCGGTTGTATACGTGCTGTCATAAATAAAGTTTGAAAGTAAGCCGAAAACTGGGGTTGGAATGAGTTTTTCATCTCATTCTCTCGTTGGTTACTTCTCTAAAGTTTCACTTCGACCGAGTTAACATACACATATTTTTACTTGCGATCATAGGAACTATAAAGCAAGTATGTAATGCATTCGTAAAAAAAAAATCGAACAATCAAACATGACATTACGATGATAAAGAAGTCGACAAAAGTAAGTCCGACAATTCTGTCTGTCTGTATGTCTGTCTGTTTTTCTGTCTGTCTGTCTGTCTATCTCTCTGTCTGTCTGTTAGTCCGTCTGTATCAGCACCTACAGCCTAAACGGCTGGACCGATTTTCTTCAAACTTGGTACATTGAATTGTTATGACGTCCTACAGAGGAAGTTTTGGAATGAGCATTCTAGCTCTTAAACTAACGGTACCTGCCATATGATTTTTAGTGAAAAATTAATTTTTGTCAAAAACGGCTATCAGGATTTCGATAAAACATTCTCAAGAGTGATTTCTGTGCAAATTTTATGTTTTGGTTAGGAGCGATTTTTCAGGAAAAGTCTTATAACGGTACCTCTCATAGGACCGGGTTTTTGAAATCAGATTTTCTCGTAAACCACTTGACGAATTTCGATGAAATTTTTAATGTAGAAGCCCTTTTGTAAACGAAATAATATGAATTCTTTTTTGATAAAAACTACAAAGTGCTAGAAGTTGGCATACTCAAAAAAAAAATTGGAATATATGCTTTCGAAAAGCTTTAAAAAAAACTGGTCGAACGATTTTGAAAAAAAAACAATTTTTTTTAATTCTAAACAGTAAACGAAATAAGATGGTTTCCTTCATTTTTTCCAAAAAATTTTTAACTTGAGATTTTTAAGTGATCAATAAAATGTTATATCTTTTTTCCCTGCTTTTTTCCAAAATCTCAAGCCCACTGTCACACATTAGAGCAAGTTCGTCCGATCCAGTCGCTCACTTTATTTTTTGTGGAATTGCAACGGCAGATATAATATTTTATTGCTAAATTTATATGTGTTAAAAATATTGAAAATCCAGTTATCTAAAAAAAGAATCGGTTGAGTCATTTTCGAGATAGTCGAAAGCAAAAAAAACGGTCCTATGGAAAGTACCGTTCTTAGCCATTGCTAAGACTTTTTTTTCAGCCATATGATTGATTGGTCGTACCTAAAAAGCAACACTGATTTTTTTAAATCGAAATCGGTAGAGCCGTTTTTGAGAAAAATAAGCTTTAACGTAACGGTTGTATGGCAAGTACCTTTATTTTTTGAGCTAAAAAAAAAATATCAATTCCCCCTCTGTACAATGCCTAAAAAAGTCTATATACCAAGTTTGAAGCAATTCGGCCCACCCGTTTGGGCTGTAGGTGTCTATACATACAGACAGACAGATAGACAGACAGGCATACAGACGGACAGAATTTTTAGACCATCTTTTTTCGTCTTCGCTATCATCGTAATGTCATGTTTGATTGTTATCTCGAACCTTTTTTTTCGACGAATGCATAACTTGCCTTATAGTATACCTATAATCGCAAGTAAAAAAAACTAAACGCATTAAAAATATAATTCAATATTATTGTATCTAGGAAGTCTGAAATTAAATGCCTTGAATAATAATGCTAAAAATACAATGATATTAAAATTGGAAAAAAAAATATCCTTTGCATACAAATGATATCAATTTGCAGGTTATATCAAAAAATAAATCAAATTCATGTAAATATAAATAAACTGTAAATAAATGCATTCAAAAAAAGCAACAACTTGAAAATTAACATAATATAAACAGTAGCTTATTATATCTGTATCATATATCAAACAATAAAAAAGCTCAACAAAATTTTATAAATGCATTAAAATAAAAAAAAAGCAGCTTAAAATAATAAAAAAAGTATATTATTATAACTGCATCTAGTTTTAGCTGAACATATTATTTATTAATTTTCATTTTTTATTTGTAATACTTTTCTTAAAATAATGGAAATGTTCTATTAAATTGATACTCTTAACTATATATTGGTAATATATGCCAATTTCGGATTATCTGTCATTCCATTTGACATGAATAAACTAACCCATTTAAAATGAAACCCACTCCTTAAAATTTCAAAATTTTAATCTATTCAAATAATTAAGTAAGAGTTTTTAAATACCTGGTTTTGTTATAAATTATGAATCGCACATTCATTAATACTGTATTTAATAAAAATGCGTCCTTTTCAATATACGAAATGAAATGACATTTAATAGTATACCTACCACATATTGGTGTTTTCATGACACCGTCACTCATATTTTCGTATTAATTTATATTATAAATAATAACAAGTTAAGTTTCTGCCTTTCTTTCAAAATAATAGAGATATTTTATTTTTAATATAATATCTTCTTATCTTTATTAAATTGTTCAAGCGTTTCTGAACTTTTTTTTATTTCATTGGGGCTTTCAAAATCATTTGAAGTATTAGTATTTTAAGTATGTAAAAGCTTTAAATAGAACGTTGTAAATAAAATCCAATTGGAAAATCCACCAAACTGTGTGTCATGTTGTCAGCGATTTTAACTAAGATTTTCAAGATTATAAGATAATGTAAATAATATAGAAATATAGTAAAAATCTGCAAAATTATAATATTTAAACTTGTCCTTAGCTAATTTTAAAAAACGAATTAATATTATTTGAAGATAAATGGTGCTCTTAGTTTGTATAAAGTTATGTTTAACTAACAGTTATATTAAGATATTCACATTGTGTTAAATGAAAATGTATTCAAAGCATCATGCATAATATGTAGATTAATATATTATATCTATATTTAAAATTAAATAAAAACATAATAAACGTATATAAATGCTTGTAAAAATTTAAGTACATTACATTAATCATAATGTTCAATACAATTTTACAGATTAACAACTAATGTATAATTGCCCAAGTGAAATAATTAGTTTGTAAGAGAATAAAACAAAAACAGAAAAAAAACTATTTTATTAAGAATGAACTCCATTTAAATGTTCTCTTAGTCTAGAAAATACATAAAAAGGATATATTTAACATGTACATAATTATTATAAAGCAAAGTTATAGCTTTTTTACAAAATAAATCTAACGATATTTATTATACATAATACCTTAGTTCCACTTTTATTTTATAGCCAATGAAATTCTAGTAAATTTTTTTTTAATTTTCGTTTTATACGAATAGATTCACATCGCTTGAAAAAACACAACTAATTTTCTCCCCAAAAACCACATAAACATAGAATAGAACTTTGTTTACACATTATCGACGATTAAACTTCATAACCTCGTAAGTCGAAAATTTCGAAAAAAAAATATTATTAATGCAAAATAATCAGAAAATTCAGAGCCGTCTGGTATTTTTAGCTCAACAATATTGTTCCGAAAATTTTTCAGGAATGACAACGTTTAAGAACAAATATTATAATCCCATTAAAAAATTAAGCAGTAACTCGTAAGTCTATAATACTACGCAAGTAAATCGAAATGAGTTCTTATATACTTCAATAATAATTAATACACAATCAGCTATTTTTGATTTCTGAAAAACTTGCAAAAACGACTTACAAGATTATGAAGTTTAACCGTCGATATTTTACTTCTATTTAGAAAACATACTTAACAAAGCGAATACGAAACATGCATTAAACAGACTTACACAGCAACTGTTATAAAATCTTAACAGATAAAGAGACAGAGAAATTAAAAATTAAAATAAAAGTAACTGGCTAGTAACAAACTTAACACGTATTATATTACGATCATTACAACATTAATATTATTAATATAAAAAAACAGAGACTTTAATGTACTATATACATGTACACTATATACAATTACAAGTTATTTATTTATTATTCAAGGTTTTTTTATTTACAATGTGTTAACTTAAGATATAAAAATATTGTGGAAATAAATGAACAAGAAAAGATTTTATTATCAAAAAAGAAGAAACTTTACTAAACATTTATTATATTGAAAAACGATTTATTATAAATTAATAAAACGAAATTACTAGATAAGATGATTTATTAAAGAGATCTTTTTTTATTTGTTGGGTTAAGTTGAAGAGCTTTAATATTTCTTTATTTCATCAAATAGTGCCATGCCATTTGGCCATATGCCATATGGCCATATTTCAAAAAATGGCCATATGACACTTTTGAATTGTGTCATATGACCATATTTTGATATATGGCTATTTGTCGCTTTGGTAATGTGTCATTTGACCATTATGGCCAAATGACACTTTGAAACTTGTTCTTAAACTGCAAAAATAAAAACGAAAATACAATATATTTATGAAAATATGGTATGTAGTTAGGTTATCTTGCTATGAAATGTTCATGTGTTGAGATTTTCTAAAACATTATCAGTTTTCGAATCAAAGATTTTTAATTGGATATCTGTAGAGTGTATACAAGTACACAAACATTCATACCAAATTTGCCCAAAAGAGAATGAATTTGGGGTGTGAAAATGAAAAAATTCGCGCGAATTTTTTTATTTTCACACCCTTAATTGATTCTCTTTCGGGCAAATTTTTTTCCGCTCGCTTAATTATTATTAATTATAGCGATACAGAAACCCAAACCGGAAAAATTTTCAGATGGAAAATTTTGTATGTTATAAATCGATTTTAAACACAAATGCTACACTGATCGATGCTAAATAACTCAGAGAATTTTTTTTGCTAATAAAAGTTTCAATTGAACTAATATTTTTTGTTAAAAATGTATTTTTTTTTATGGTTAAATTTGGTTTTTCGCACAGCTGATTGACAATTCCATTAAAATGGAAAAAATAGTCTTTGCTGTTTCAATCCAATTGTTTTCGCTTTCCACTGGAAGGTGAGCTGTCAAAACATTTTTTTCGTTGTAAATTGGGCCATGAAAAGTTTTTCGTTGCAATTTTTGAACAAAATATCATAAGTCAGACTGAGACAGAGGCACTGACCACTGACTTCTGTTTGACATTTATCAAGGAAGTTGTTTATTCACACGCACCGAGCCACCAGTGTCGCCAGCAACGCAGTGTCGTAATGATTTAAAATGTGATTTTTTTGGTAAATGCAGATTTGTGGAAAAAGAATTCTTTTTTAATTAATTTTGGATTCATAAATAAATATTTTATTTTTTATTTATTTAGAAGAAACATACAAACATAATTTAATTAACTTAATTTAATTAATGAATTCATTAATGCATTTTTGCGCGAGTGAACAAATAAATGTGAATTAAAATCATTATACAATGTACATAATATTTTTAATTATCTTATTTTTTTTTATAGTTAATAAATTGAGAACGTCAAAAGAAATACAAATAACACAATAAGAAAAACAGATCAAATCTGTTGTATATGATTTTTTCTTGGAAATATAGATTTGATCTGATTTCACTTCTAAAAGAAATTGGAACAGATTTGGTCTGTTTTTGTAATTGTGTTATTTGTGTTTCTTTTGACGTTCTTAATACATAAATTATAAAAATATAAGAAAAATAATAATTTTAATTCACATTTATTTGTTCACTTGCGCAAAAATACATTAATCAATTCATTACACTCCAACAAAAAAGAGGTTTGGCAACCCTAGACAGTGTAAGAATAGTTGAAAAGAGCTCTGAGAAAATATATTAATTAAAAAGTAAATAAGTACACCATCATTTAAATTTAACAAAGATAAATAAAGCTTCAAGCACAAGAAAAGTGGGTAAATTGTTACAAAGTTGATAGTCTTAACAAAAAAGTGAAAAAAAAGAAAGAAACAAATCAAACACATTTCCTTAAATCTTGCTGCTGTCAAAGTTGCTGTAGCAAAGCTCCCCCAAGCCAAGTTCAAAAAGCTAAAACTAAAAGATTCAAGGAATTTAAAAGGTACGTGAAGTGTAGCTTAAATCAAAAAGGTCAATTAAAATATCCTGCATGCCATGGTTCAAGATTTGTTAAAATAAATAAAATCGTAAAAATTTATTCTAAATTGGACTTTGACCCCCTAAGTGGAATTAATATAAACAAAACAACCAAGTCAAGCTTTGGAAAGGAAACGAATAGTAACGACTGAGAAAAGGAATCCAATCCCACTATTCTGTTCCTAGATTAATTAGGGCTATTGGAGCAAATATCCAAAGCTGCTTTTTAGCAAAGACCTGAACCCACTATTTTGAGTTCGAATTTAGTGAAGGTTACAGTCTTTTTGCTTTTTTTGGCTGGTGCATTTGTTTTAAAGCAGGGTTACCATCGTTTGATTTAAATTTTGGAAAAATTTTTACACATTTATAATAAATTCAAAAAATTAACAAATATAAACCAAAAATCACAAACTGGATGAAGCAGAAAAGCGCTCGCGGACAGAATTATCGCCGGATTTGAACGAAACGCCGAGGAAGAAACTAAATCGCCATAGACAAAAAATGCCTTTAAGTTCAGATGATGAAGCTGATAGTTTAAATCAAACGGTTGTAGAAACGACAACATGGGATAACATGATGGACCAATTTCGTAAAATTATTCAAGAGGAGATGAGGATAACAAAGCAATTTTTAAATTTTTTAAAAAAAAATTAAATTTTTTTTAATTTATTCAAAAAAAAAAAAAAAAAAAATTTAGGAAAAATCTTTGCAGTAGTAGGAAATGAACTACAACATGGAGGAAGAGCTGCTGCTGATACACTCAGACAGGTGTACAACAAAGATTTCGATACAATCGATTTCCAACTGGAGTCCTGGAAAGACGATGGCCAAATCGAATAGCGGTTAGGCGTCTGTTGCGATAATAATTCTAATAAAATAGCATGTAAAAAAATTGAAATAAAAATCGTATCTTATAATATCTCAGGACTAGCTAATAAATTACTTTTTCTAAACTTTTTTAATTATTTATGTAAATTCAATGTTTTTTTTCTATATGAAACGCTTTTGGTTGGTGAATTTGAAAGGTATGAAAAGTTTTTTCCTGGCTTTGATCTTATGTGGATTCCAGCTGTTCGTACTGCCCAATTTGGAAGAGCAAGTGGAGGATTATTGTATGGAATTAGCCGATTTATCAACACGGAAATTAAAATAAATTTTGCCAAAATTTTGGAAAGAAACGTAATACACATCGTGTCTGGCAGTACAGATGCGTATGTTATACACACGTATCTAAACTGCAACAAATGGGAGGATGAATACCAAAGCCTTAACAGATTTCTGCAAGAATCCAACTTAAAAAACTTTGTAGGGATTGCAGACTTCAACGTCCGAATAGGAGAAAGCCAGACAATTGCTGAAGAAATTACAGAACTTAACGGATTCCTTAAGACACAACGAATTTCTAAGGACAAGGTAATTAACAGTAAAGGAAAGAGGTTCATTGAGTCTTGTAACGATGCGGGAGTTGTTATATTAAACGGGCGAACGCCTGGTGATTTTGAAGGAAATCTTACATTTGTAAACACCGCAGGAAGCTCAGTCAATGATTTATGTGGAGTTTCGTACAATATGCTAAGCCAAGTCAAGGAACTGCAAGTGGAAGAGCAGATCTATTCAGATCATATGCCAATTGAGCTAAGTCTTCAAGTATCTGCCAACCAACAATCAGAAGATTTAAAATTGCTTCCTAAATTAGTTTGGCTTAAACAATATGAAAACACTTTTAAAATTAAATTAGAACAGAAGATACTTACTTTGGAAGCAGAAGATAATAGGAGTAAAATATGGACAGCAGATAGTATAGTAGACGCTATCAAGGATGTAGTTGGCGAACAAAGAAACTTCACACCAAGACCGCATTTCAAAGAAAAATGGTTTGATGTTGAGTGTATGAGTGCGAGAAAAAATGCATTTAAATGGCTAAATAAGTGGAGACGAGAACCCTCAGACACTCTGAAAATAGCCTATATAGATGCGAATCGCAAATTTAAGGAAGAATGTGCTAAGAAAAGAAAAAAGTATTATCAGCAACTAGGGGATAAACTAAGAAGCGTTCAGAACACAAAAGACTGGTGGGAACTCGCAAATGATCTACGCGACAAGCGTTTCAGGATAGGATCAAACATAAAAAGCAGTGAGTTCAGAGATCACTTCCAACAACTTTTAAATCCTCCACTGCTTTCCCTTGGAACATTAGAAGATTCCTTAGGAGATTCTTCAAATCTGCAACTAGATGGAGAAATAACAAGCCTGGAAATAATAGAAGTGCTCAGTAGAGCGAAATCGAACAAAGCTGCTGGGTTTGACCGAGTGCCGTATGAATTTTTTATTCATGCCCCACAGTCCCTCATTGATAGACTCGGTACACTTTATAACAGGATCCTCGTGACGGGAAGGGTAGAATCCGGATTCAAAAAGGCTTTGATCTTTCCAATTCACAAGAAAGGAAACGTTAATCTTACCCAGAACTACAGAGGAATTTCCTTTATCGACGCCATCGCCAAAATTTTCACCGGCGTTCTTCTCAAAAGACTGCAGCTATGGGAAAGACAAAACCACATTCTTAACGAATACCAAGCAGGATTCCGAGAGAGCTACAGTACTGCAGATAATATCTTTAATTTGTTTAATATTTTAAAACTACGGATGGAAGAAGGCAAGAAGACATACTGCTTCTTTGTAGACTTTAAAGCAGCTTTCGATAGCATTAGTCGCAGAGCTTTATTTCTAAAGCTTAAGAGAATTGGACTGTCTACAAAGTTTCTGAATACGCTAAAAGATCTTTATTCGGATACATCGAGTGCAGTATGGGATGGATTCAAACTTTCAGAATTTTTTAGCACAGAAATGGGTGTAAAACAGGGATGTCTTTTAAGTCCACTTTTATTTGCGCTCTTTATTAATGACATTCACGGTTTTATTGAAGGTGGTATAGTAATAGATGAACTTAATATTCGATTGTTGCCTTACGCGGACGATATAGTAATTTTCGCAGACACACCGGGAGACTTGCAACTCATGATAGACAAAATGGAGCAGTACTGTAGCATGTGGAACCTGTTAATAAACCTCGAAAAGTCAAAAATTATTATATTTCGGAAAAATGTTGGCAGAAGGAGCAGTTTAGAAAAGTGGACGTTGGGAACTGAAGAAATTGAAATTGAAAAAGTGCAGCGTTATTTCTTCAAAAAAATTCTAAAAATCCCACAAACATCCCCAAATTATATGCTTTGGAGTGTAAAAAGCAGCCACTCTTTCTTTACACAATGAAATGTCACATGGGTTATATCAAAAAAGCATTAAACTTGTATGACGGAAACCGTCTTCCACATATATTGGCCCAAAAAATAATTTTAAAAAACATATACTGGCACAGAAATTGGATGAATTTCTCGGGTTAAGAAGATAGGCAGTTACCAGACATCGTTGGACAAAATACTTCTTTTCGACTTGCAACCGATCTTGTGTGTACACAAATCATGGATAAGGAATGGCAAATGGCACTACAGAGAGCACACGCTTCTACATCTCATGGTTTGTACAACATTCTAAACTACGTCCAGGGTAACAGATACATGCAGGAGGAAAGAGACATATCTAAAATAGGATGGATTTTTAAAGCAAGAGGGGGGCTAATATTTTTGAACGGCACATTTTCATTTTCATCGAACAGAAACCCACACTGCACTTTGTGTAATCTAAGGGAAGATGAAACTTTTGTCCATTTCTTAGGGGTCTGCCCTGTTCTCAAGGAACTGCGTCTCCAATGCTTTGGGTTAAGATCAATCAACTCTGAGAGAATGGTGAACATATTAAATGGAGAAGGGAATTGGATTGCACTGATAAAATATTTAACAATGGCCATTAGATACCGATCCGAACTTATAAGAGAATACACTGGATGAATCCACATCAGAAACGCCAACAACAACAAGCAAAATATCAACAACATCAACAACAACAGCAACTTCAACAACATAAACAACAACAACTACAACAACAACAACAAAAGCAACAACTATTCAAATACTGATCCAGAATTATTAGAAAAAATGGATATTCAATCGCAACAGACGGCTTAATCAAGTCATAGATGCATATATACAATATTTGTTTAGTGATACTATAGTGAAAGGCCTAGTATTAGATACTTTTCCAGTATGTTAAAATATGATTTTATGAATAAACAAAAATTACTTACTTACTTACTTACTTACTACACTCCAACAAAAATTTTCTACAATGAATTTCACAAAATTAAAAAAAAAAAAAAAACAGAATTGACGCTTGAGAAAAGTCAAATTATTAAAGTATGTGTGCAAATGTGTGTTAAATTTGATCTGAAGTCCGGTCTGGGGTCAAAATATGATCCGACGCACGCACCAACAATAATCACATAAGAATCGATTCGCACTATAATTTGATTTAAAATCCTTTTTCTTGCTCACTCTCACTCATGCGACCTCGTTTCTCCCCGAAATAATTTTTTAGTATTTTTTGTTTCTTTATTGAAAATTTCATTTTTACACAATGCAGGAAATTAATACACTGCGTGCGTGTAGATAAACGCCTGTTCTGTGAAATGTCAGAGTGAAATATTTTTTCTGGCATCGTTTTCTTGATCGCTATAAACGCTAAAACCGAAAAAAATATTGTTTCCATCTCGTTCCACCTTTTTCGGTTTGGTTTTCCGAGTCGCTATAACTGGCCCCTTACTAATCTAAAAAATTAATTAAATTTTAAATTAAGGTAAAAGCATTAACTTTATAAACTTACCTCCAAACTTTTTTCAGTTTACTCATTCCACACGATTTTCTGCGTAGGTACTAAAATTTCATTCGAGAATTTCACTTTACACAAAATGCGCTGCAAAATTGCTTCCGTCAATTTTGTTTGTTTTGATTGATGTGAATATGTGGAACAATCATGATTTAACATCGATGTTCAAGTATTAAAATTATCTCTGCTCCGAAAGATACTTTTTACACATTATCTGCGATTTTCTGTGCACAGAAATTTCGCAAATCTCGATGTTTAAAAAAGTAATGGATTTCTGTTAATACGTTGCACACGACTTTCTGCGCATCAAAATTTTGTTCAAAAAAATTGCGGATTTCACTTCACACATGAAATGCTTTGCACTATTGCTTTAGATAATTCTGCTTGATGTTCCTTTTGCGCAAAAATCATGTTTTATCATTAATTTTCAATAATCAAAATAAGCGATATTCGGAAAACTCTCTTTACACACATGCAAGTTGTTAGGCACGATTTTGTCTGCATCAAAATTTTGCAACAGTTCAAGTATTAAAATCATTGATACGAAAAATTCTATACACATGCAAGTTTTTCCAATTATAAAGCAAACGCAAACGGAATACATTTTTTTCTTTATAAAGTTTTATTTGGCTTTTCAAATTCAGTATATTCTTAAATTAAAAATTATATTCATTGTTGTTAAGGGTGTGTTTTTAGACGTGTAGTTTTCAATCTGGCAATACTTTTTTTCAGTTTGGTCTTTTTGACAGCGCAACGCATCGAATATAGACAAATATAATGTATTTTTTGTGGATTTCAAGAAGAAATAAAACGCATTTAATTTAATGTTATGGTTAAGAATTTAGCTTTATTATAAAAAATAAAGGTTTGCCATTATGTTTGTTTTAAAAGTAATTTCGGGCAAGCGGCTTCAGCGGCTGGCTCGAATAAATTCCAAGGCGATTATGTTGACCGGATATTGGACGCAGCGCGCGATGCATCGTGCGAACCGAATCATTATTTTGGTAATAAATTTGCACGATTTGCAAACGTTGTTCAAGAGTAAGTCTATTCGTTATGCAATGGCAAAGTAGAGTGAGCATAAATCAAGTGACAGCTGCCAAAAAGATCAACTCCGAAAAAAACCACATTTATTATTTAAATTATTAAAATTTCTGAATTAAATCAAACTGAGCCAAATTCAGGGGAGAGTACAATAACTGAGGCACCAAGATTTAATAACGGTTTTATGTAGAGGCGTCAAATGCAAATATTTTTACTATGGGAGGGGGGTCTACCTCACCCCGTTTAGGAGGTAGGGGCGATTTTCGAAAAAAATGTCTTGAATTTAAAAATAAATATTACCTAAAAACAACAGCAACACTTAAAATACACTACTATAACGGTTTTAAAAGCCAGAAGTCTGTTCTTTAATCTTACATTCAAATTAAATTACTCGTTACAATAGTTTTCAAAATATTCGCATTCAAACTCGAAATTTTGATAAAAAAAAACGTAAAAAAATATCTTTAAACCAATTTTGTTCAAAATTGTGAAATGGAAAATAATTTTTTTTATGTGATCGATGCTCTATTAAATTTTCAATTGAACGCAAAAAACCAAAAGCTTTTATGTCTTCTAGTTCCAGTGAAAATTGAAAATTACTGAAACTACTTTTTTATGAAATTTTAGAATGTTGGCATTTATTGTGATTTCACTAGAGGATTAATGTTGATGAAAGGTTTATCTTTGAAAGTAAAGTACAGCAATTCAGTTAGCGTTACCCAGAATGCATCACGAGGAGTTAGAATTGCGTTGCATTCTACTTCCTAGTGAGTCAGTTTGTGAGTGTCAGTTGAAAAAATCAAGTCAATTAACAATTCACATGAAGTATTTAAAGGGTATGTCAGTCTCGTCAATGAAGTCATCGTCCGTACTTTCGAGTTCGTCGTTGATGAAGTGGAGCTGAGGTTGTTTCGGTGGCAAAACGCCCTCTAGGTTTTTACTTTGGATGGTGGGAGGATCGAAGTATTTAAGTTGCAGACCAACACTTTCCCTCCCATCGACAAGACCTGAGTATACTTTTTTTTATGTCCAATATCTGCAACGCGGGCCACTGTTGATTAAATTTACTATTAATACAGGCGCCTGCCAGGCAGCTGGAACCGCCCTAAGCGGAGCAACGAAGTTGCGTGAGCAGGTGTGCCCCCGAAAAGGGAGTTGAAATCCCTAGTTCCCGTGAAGCGGGCCACCCAGATACTGTTGATTAAAAATACAATTGACACAGGCGCCTGCCAGGCAACGAAGTTGCGTGAGCGGATGTGCCCAAGAAAAAAGGGGGCAAAATATCCGCATACACCCAACCTCGCACCTATCCCCATTCCTATAGTGTGCCCAAGCAGGGGCTTGCAGGGGGGCAACATGCCCCCCTGACATAGGTCATAGTTTTTACACCGTAATATTATGCGTTGCGGATATTTTGAAGCGGATATTTTGTCCGCGGATATTTTGTCGCGGATATTTTGACCCGGATATTTTGAATGCGATTATTTTGAAAACTATTGTAACGAGTAATTTAATTTAAATACAGGACTTAAGAGCAGATTTCTGGCTTTCAAAACCGTTATAGTCGTGTATTTTAAGTGTTGAGGTTGTTTTTTAATATTAATTTTTTCATTCAAGACATTTTTTTCGAAAATCGCCCCTACCTCCTAAACGGGTGAGGTAGACCCCCCCCCCCACCCATAGTAAAAAATACTTGCATTTGACGCCTCTTCATAAAACCGTTATTAAATATTGGCGCCTCAGTTATCGTATTCGTGCCAATAAAGGTTTTGTAATTTGCACATTGGAACTAAACCGTTTTAACTTGTGCTTATTGAACAAGAAGTCTTTGGTTGCGGCCGAATTGTACTAACAGTAGGAAAATTAGTAAGCAAAATTTGATGAACATCTTTGTGAATCTAAGCGGATGGACCTTAAAAGAAAAATCATCTCCTTGCAAGCTCAATAAATCTCAAACCCGTTCGTAACGTTTGGGTTTGGCCATGGAGGTATCTTTAGAGCTGAAAATGAGACTGCAGCATGATTATCGATTATCGGCTGAGCTCAAAGATTGGAGGGGTTCTTGACTCCTTTTATGCACTTCCCACCGTTCAATCAAATTAATATCATGCTTTTGTCGGGGATGGCGGAAGGAAAAGGTAAAAGGAAGTGGTCAATTAAGGGTCCGGAATGTCATAACAGGGAGATGCACAGATTTAAGTGCCAATGCCATGCATAAAAGAAAGCTAGAGGTCAAGGATGATATTTCATAGGAACCCAAAGAGTAGTTTACTTATATTATGAACTACTCGTAAACCCTAACCTTAAACCTAATTTAATACCATCTCAAAACACATATTTTGCATATATATAATGTAAAGATGCATGTATTTATTATTGAGCATTTATATATTTATATTTATCTATCATAAAATGTGTAGCTTTATTTTAAAAGTAAAATAAATTTATTAAATCCCATGTGATTCGAATCTTTGCGAAAAAATTTATTTCTGCCCGCAATATATTTCAATTTTCAACTCCATTTTCTTGATTAAAATATAAAAAAGGATTAATATTTTATGATGATGTGCTTAATTATATTTTAGATATTAATACAGAACAAAAAAAAATTATTAGGGATAACAACCTATTTTTTAATCTCACACAAAAACTTGGGGCAGGTTAAAATAAAAAAAGTGTTTTTTTTTTTCAGATTTTTGCCATGGGTTTTTCTTTATACCTGTTGAGTTTTTTTATCGTTGTTATTTAAATAAATAGTTCAGAATTTACTTCAAGAAAAAACTTTTGAATAAGAACAGCATCAAAACCCTCAAACTTTAGAAAGATGTTAATAGATATCTTTCCAGTTCCAGTATTGTTTAATTAACTAAATTTTCAGCAATTCTGCATATAATCAGTTTTGACTACTTATCCCAATTTTATCAAAACCCGTGAGGAAATTCAGATTTAACAGACTTTTTTCCGCAAAACCACAACAAATGTTTCTTAAAATAGTTTAATGACATGACATCCAAAAACATTTAATGTAAGATCTATATTGTATAGGTACAATATACACTCAACGGGAATTTCAAGCTCCCCTTATGTGTCAGCGCGAGTAATCGTAAACAATAAAATGCACGACTGGGTCGCACGTACTTGCTCTTATGCTAGATAATTGCTTAGTGGCTACAAAATGTACCTATGTATACTAAAAAAATTTAAATTGTTTCGAATATTTTTTTATTTTTTCAATTAGCTACCTTAGGAGTTTTCTCGGGAAAACAAAGTATGCAATAAAATTTCAAAACTAATTGTCTAATCGTTCGGCCATTTTTTTTAAAAAAATATTTTTTTTTTAAATTCGTTTGATTATGTCATTTTGATATAATTTGTAGTTTTTATCTGGGAACACAGTTTAAAAAAAAAATTCGAATTGAATTTCTTTTAAAAAATATTTTGAAAAACAATTTTTTTTTTAAATTATTAAAAATAAAACAAAAAGTTTCTTAAGATTTTAGAAACTCCATATTAATAGGGTTATAAATGACTTCTTGTGTACAAAATTTTATTGAAATCGTGTGTATATCTAACGAGAAAACTTGATACAGGTTATATGAGAGGTACCGTTTTAAGACAAATTCCGGAAAATCATTTCCAACCAAATGATGGATTGTTCTAAGAAAATAGCATTCTGACAGTTTTATCAAAATCACAAACAGGCAGACACACACACAGACAGACAGACAGATGGACGGACACAATTCGCAGACCCCCTTTTTCTACTTCTTTATCATCGTAATGTCATGTTTGATTGTTAGAATTTTTTTTGCACGAATCCATAACTTGCCTTATAGTTCAAGTAAAAGTATTAGAGCGAACAAAAAAATAATAAAAATATTTTGAAAACCAAAACCAGTCTCAAATGAATTATTAATATTAATCTTTTTGTTTAGAATGCCGATGCCATGGCGCCACTCCGCGGCGCCCGCCGCCAACCAGTCGGCCGGTGGATCATATACACATTCATTCATTCTATTAAAGCTTTTGTCATCCATCCGCATTCCGTCCTTAACGAAAGCCGATATTGTAATTTTCTTTTGCAAATAACAAAACCAGAACAGCTGATTATGATGCTTTGACCGACTATATCAACTTATTATGATACAGGACTGTACAGTTTTTTCTTATTAAGTTGTTTCTACGTTACAATTTAATTTAAGTCAATTTTATGCACCAAGGTGAACTTCTTAGCACGAGATGTATTGACGTCAAAGTCTTACGACATTCCTTATTTTAGGATGTTTTACTCTGCCTGGTATTTTGCGGTCAGGTTTAGAATGGACCGTATTTATTTTGTTACCTTTTAAAATTGTTTAAAAGAGCGAATTTTGTCTATAAGAAATATTAGTTGAATAAAGTTGCTAACTGATAACGTTTAAAATAAATAAAAGGCGGAAGTCTCAATTAAAAAGCATTAACATTAAAATCTAAAAAAAGTTTGAAATAGATTAGCTAACACGATCTTTAGTAAAAGAAATTATATTTTTTTTTGGTAATAATCTGAAGTGAAATTTTTTTTAATATAACATGATCTAAATTTAGCTAAATTAAGAGACGTTTTTTTTTTTAATTTGTGCTCCAAATTCTTATTATACTCAAATTATTTGTAAAAGGTCTCTGCACAAAAGTTTGAAAATAAGTTGATATTGTTTGAGTACGATAGTATTGAAAAATATTGGAATGGTTTTATTTTATTAAAAAATTTGTTTTATTTAACACCCATCTAACTTTTTAGAGAGGGTACCTATATGTTAAATTAAGATGTGTAGTTACCTCACAAAATCATTTTTGTAAACCATACAGGCCTTTCGAATGCGTAACAAAATTTAGTTTACATGCATACCTATACCTATATGTTAATTATTTAATCAAAACGTTTAATAAAAGTAATTCTACTCCTTTAAGTTTAGAGTATGTCAGACGTATATCAAACCATTCTGCTCTTTAGCTTAATAAAAATTATAAGCACTGCCGCTCCCAAGGCTATAATGTCATCATTTGAACTTACGACGTTTTTAGCGTTTCTCCTGGATCAAGCTCAGTACTAAATCAAGATTGCAAAGGAATGCAATAAAAGGTCAACGAATTCATTAATTTAATACATTTAGCGTGTATAATATTCCTTGAATTTCATTTCGTTGGAGATTAAAAGGCATCTCACCTTACCTACAATATTTGGCGCCTTCGGAAATTTAATTAATTTTTAAAGTTGTTCATGACATCATTTTGTTGGTCATAATGGGTCACATAATGTTGTGCGAACATTTTAAATAAACGTTTTTATCGTTTCTCCTGGATCAAGTTCAGTACTAAATCAAGATTGCAAAGGAATGCAATAAAAGGTCAACGAATTCATTAATTTAATACATTTAGCGTGTATAATATTCCTTGAATTTCATTTCGTTGGAGATTAAAAGGCATCTCACCTTACCTACAATATTTGGCGCCTTCGGAAATTTAATTAATTTTTAAAGTTGTTCATGACATCATTTTGTTGGTCATAATATTTCCCTTTTCGAATAAAATGATAAAACTAACAAGTAATGGGTCAATTGTATAAGTACATAATGTTATGCGAACATTTTAAGTGCAAAAAGTTCATATTCATTATGATGTCAATGAACTTCAAACTGTTTAAGGCCATTTGTTATTTACCCATGACATGTATACATTATATTATGTAGATAACTATGAAGTTTTTAAATAATGATTTTAAATTGTAACTTAATTTTCTAGTTGTCTAAAAAGCCATTCATTATGAAATCAATTACTATAGTTTTAATGATGTTTATGGTTATATGCACATCAGTTAGCGCCAGTGTATCTGGAGGTGTTTTCAGGCATCCAGGTAAGGATCATAATCTTTGTTCTTAACCCCGTTTTTGTCAGTAAATTAATAAATTCATTTTTTTAGAGCATCCCGGAAAGTGTCATTTTGGTGAAGGGTTGGTCCTAGAAGAGGGACAAGTTTCAAAGAAGCACAATGGAGAATGCGAAATGGTTACCTGTTTTAAAAATGAACATGCGTTAGTTATGAAATGCGTGCCACAAAAAATGCGTGAAGGGTGTATGGAAGGAAAAGTCTTGCAACCAGAAGCCGAATACCCACAATGCTGTAAACGAGAAATCATGTGCAAAGATTACTATTTTTCACGTTGAATTGAATTGAATTGAAAAAAAAAAAAAAAAAAAAAAAGAATTGAAACCCAAACAAAGTTTCATCAAATTAGTATTACAAAATTAGGGATAATATACGCATGACTGATACGCTTTAATTAAATTATATTCACATAATTGGAATTAAAACTTGAGTTTTTGTTTGCACAGTTCTCGAAAGTAGGAAGATTATATCAACTTACAATCAAAGATTTAACCAAAACATATTATGTGCTCATCATTTAGTGCAGGTGTAGTTGTTAGTAAGAAAAATATACATGATGCACAACACAAGCACAAAAATTTAATAGATACATAAATAAATACATTTAAAAATAAAATGCACGACTTTTTTCGAGAAATAACAACTATACTTATAGATACTCTCTGTTGTGTAAAACATGCAAAGAAATTCCAATTCTTTGTTTTAGAAGTGTTTATGTCCCGCGTTTTAAGCATATAAACAGTTTTATAAGATAAGTCCATTTTCCCCGTTATTTCGTTATACTTAGACCACCAATGGAATAACGATGTTTCTATACAGAAGTCCATTTTCTCTTTGTTATGTTACCCAAAACTTAAAAACGTAGTTATCAATGAAATACTCAAAAATATCAAAAATATCTACAAACTAAAAAAAAGTAATTTTTAACATCGTTAATATTTAAAATGTTGTTGTTGTTCTGCTATGCTATGCTTTGTGCTCTGAAAGATATATACCTTGGAAATTCTGAACCATTTCGTTAATGTCGTTGTCTACTTATGGTTAGTTTAATAAAACCGTTATAATCGATTTCTCTTATAATCATTTGAGGCCAAAAACTTAAAATGAAGTTTTGTTGGAAGCCTTCTATGTATACAGCGGACGCTCAGAAATTAGAACCACTTTGTTCCTGAGGTTATTCTAATTTCCGAAATGTTAAAATTTCTGGACGTTTTTTTAATTCGCTGGTAGGTATAGTAAAAAACGAGTTAAACCACATCCACAATTTATTATTTTCACACAAATCTCTTTTATTAATAAACAATTAATGTTTTTGTAGCATAATGTTCAGTAATGCTTGTTTGTTTTTTTTTTTGGTTTAATTAAACTTGATACAACGGTTTCGTTACAGAGGGTGAAACGATTGGTAATTTTTGATAGGAGTTGGAAACAACATCTAATATCGCTTTTTTCTTCGATTTTATATACTTTTATTATTTTTGTTCTCAGAATTCAATGCTCCCATTAATTTAAAATCCAACACTGAACACCGTATGGCTCTATGACTTTTTGTTGCCAAGGTATTCAAAAATAAACGAACCTACTTCTTCACAAAAACAAGAAAATCTAGCCTTACGGGATGGCACAAGTGATCATTTAGCCAATTTTTTCGTGTTTTTGTGAAGAAGTAGGTTTGGTTATTTTTGAATACCTTGGCAACAAAGAGTTGTAGGGCCATACCGTTTTCAGTGTTGGATTAAAAACTAATATGAGCATTGAATTCTGGAAACAAAAATTATACTTAATTACGCAAAACTTTGAAAAAAATTAGTTTTAAAATTATTTTTTCAAATTTTTTTTCTTCAAAATTTTGAGTTTGAAAATTAATATTTTTTAAACTATTCCATAAAACAATTAAATTTAAAAACGAAATGAAAGAAAAAATGTTTGGCTTTCCAAAAAAGTATAACACGGTGTTGTAAACGAAGCCGTTGATTTTTAATATTTTTTTTTTTACAAAATAAGTCAATTTTTCAGAAAATTGCCCCTCCTGGCTAAACGGGGGGGGGGGGGGAATAGACCCCCCTCCCACACGATTTTTTTCTTGTCTCAACTCAACCTACACGCTCTAGCTTTTTGGCACAACGCTCGTGAATCACCCTGTATATAACTTTGTAACCAATTTTAAAAATTCATCCATAATTTTGAAACAGATGAGCTGTGAAATAGCATTCTAAAGAATAAATATCGATCACTTTTCCATTGAGATTAATCGCCCCCTAGTGCAGCCCTTCCTTAAGAAATGTTAAGTGTGTCTTCTCCATGTTCAGCAAAGAAAGTACGAATTCTGATCATTCTTTATGCATCTAAAATTGTATCGAAATATTTTTTTTCTTGATAATAGACCAATAGAGGTTAATTCATATTTCAGCAATTTGGGGGCCCCTGGTGATTGCGGGGCCCAGTGGTAAAGAGGGGTCTGATTGTACCTAATACTGATAGGTTCCTGTATTCGTATAACCTTATAGAATCTTTATTATATGTACCTACCTTATCAAATTTAAAGTTATTTTTCAAATACATTTTTCTACAAAAATGATAAGTTTATATACAGGGTGTCCCGAAACTCAACGTCAAGCGGACACCGGGTGAAAGGGTAGGTTATGTCCGTCCTGGGAAAAGTAAGGAAAAAAATCCATCTCGCTTTGTTTAGTAAAAATAGTAATATTTATAAAAATTATAAAAATCGTTACACTAGACCACACTTTTAGGTACTGTGGTCACAAATTTTCATATTTTGCGGTGATTATTTTTTTATGTAATCCTTACTAACTATGCTATTATTCCCAATTAAAAATCCAAAAATAAATATCGTAGTTTTCGTAAGAAAAATAAAATTTGACTGAGTCATGATGAAATTTTTTTTTTAAACTTAACTTTGATACTTCATACTTTAAAAAAAATGTACCGCACTACCCTCGGCGAGTTATTTAAAAAGTTGGCCCATTTTACCAAGATTTCAAAATGGTACAACACTTGCTAATTATTCACCCATAAAATATTATCAAAATTTAAACCGCTGTAGAGCATTATAAATTAGGACTAAAAAATTGGAAAATTCTACCCTTGTTAAGAAAAACACTGGCCAACACAACAACAAAAGATGCAACTTCCTGGCAATATCCATCAAATTCCTGAAAACAGAACAAACTAACGGATTGCAGCTGCATACAGATCATTCTAAAGTGAAAATCACAAAAAAGCAGCAGACTAAAAATTTCTGTTTATGCATGCACATTATTTACGGTGAATGCGGTTGTAATGCCTCTGCTGCCGAGTTCCGAAGAGCATTGCTCATAGAATCTTAAAAGAAAACAGCTACCACCCGTACCATGTACAACGAGTACAAAGTTTGTTACCTCGTGACTACGCTCCTAGAGTCAATTTTTGCAGAACAATGTTGGCCAAAAATAGTGAAGACCCGCAATTTCTCAACCATATTTTATGGACCGATGAATCGACATTTAAAAAAGACGGTTATTTGAATTTGCATAATTTACATGAGTGGCACAGAGAGAATCCACATTTTATGCGTGAAGACCGCTCTCAATATCAATTTAAAATAAATATTTGGACCGGAATTTTAAATGGACAAATAATTGGACCATATGAGCTGCCAGAAAATCTAAATGGCGAAAACTACCTGCATTTTTCACAAAATGAACTGCCGAATTTGTTAGAAAATGTACCATTGAACATCTATCGAGACATTTGGTTTCAACAAGATGGTTGCCCAACATATTATGCTCGTCTAGTACGGGATTACCTGAGTACTGAGTATCCCGATAGGTGGATTGGGCGCCTTGGATCAATTTTGTGGCCTCCTCGTTCTCCGGACCTAAACCCGCTCGATTTATTTTACTGGGGCTGCATAAAAGAAAAAGTTTATGATAAACCAATTGTAAATAGAGACGAACTACGCCAAAAAATTCTTGAAGCAGGAGAAGATATTAATGCAAGGAGATTTGGACGTCTGATGAACAGATCTTTTCTGCGGCGATGCAGAGCCTGTTTTCGTGCCGAGGGTGAACAATTTGAACATTTGCTTTAGTGTAAAGTGCTTTTAGATAAAATAAATGTATTAAATTTGTTTCATTTGTTTCATTAAGATTTATGAATACATAAAGTTTTCAGTAATACATCAATAGGGAACAATATAATACTTTCCAATTTCTTAGTCCTAATTTATAATGCTCCACAGCGGCTTAAATTTTGATTATATTTTTTATGGGTGAATAATTAGCAAGTGTTGTACCATTTTGAAATCTTGGTAAAATGGGCCAACTTTTTAAATAACTTGCCGAGGGTAGTGCGGTACATTTTTTTTTAAGTATGAAGTATTAAAGTAAAGTTTAAAAAAAAAATTTCACCATGACTCAGTCAAATTTTATTTTTCTTACGAAAACTACGATATTTATTTTTGGATTTTTAATTGGGAATAATAGCATAGTTAGTAAGGATTACATAAAAAAATAAACACCGCAAAATATGAAAATTTGTGACCACAGTACCTAAAAGTGTGGTCTAGTGTAACGATTTTTATAATTTTTATAAATATTACTATTTTTACTAAACAAAGCGAGATGGATTTTTTTCCTTACTTTTCCCAGTACGGACATAACCTACCCTTCCACCTGGTGCCCGCTTGACGTTGAGTTTCGGGACACCCGATGGCAGATATTTTCACATTAATATCTATAGCTAAACGATTCCCTTGAACGGCTGCAGCATCAAGCTATTTTAAAATCTTTACTTTGGTTTCCATAGAGAAAGTGTTTTTTTTGCGTTTATTTGACATTTTTAATAAATCACGTTTCGTTTTTGAACAAAACTGAGCCAAATTTGTATATGCGAATCAAATATCCACAGGCGTATAACCGAAGTATGACAAGTAAAACGTGAAGGGAATCTCCACATACATAATTTGGTGATTCCCCTTTTTATTTTTGCCTTTTTGAAGCAAAATAAATACAAAAATGGGAGTTCCCCTATATTTACAAAGCTTAGAAAAAAATCGCTCTGAAATTAGAACCTCAAGTTCTAATTTTGGAGCATTCAATACATTAAAAACTCAGGTTGGAATTTTTTTTAATTTTAGTACAAATCGTTTTAGATTTTTTTGAGCAAATAAGAAAAAAATGAAAAACTATTAGCCAAAACCTAGTGGCTCGTTGTATGGGAGCTACCATTTCAAAAGGGAAAACTGGAAAAATTGCAGCTTCATCTAATACTAATAAGAAGCTGTAAGGAACTATACCCTTCACAGTTTAAGTGAATAAGATACAACCATTGTCAACTTATAGTCATTTGAAAAAAGAGCCGTCAAAATTAGATCTCCTATATTTGCATTTTTAGCCAGAAACTAAAGACGCAGTTTACTTAAAAACACTCAAAGAATATAACACAAAAAGTTTAATCAAAATCGTTTAAGCCGTTTCTTAGCAAAATAGAAAAAACCAAAAAATTGCTATAACTGAACGGCTTGTTGTATGGAAGCCACCATTTTAAAAGAAAGACATTCAAAAAAATGCAATGCTATAGAAAGCTGAATCGAACTATGCCAAACAAAGTTTGAGTCAATTTAATGAAGCCCTTCCGAACTTCTGGCCATTTGAAAAAAGCGGTTTAAACCTTATTTTCGTTATGACCATTTTAACCAAAAAAACCCCAGTATTATCAAAAATGCCTACAGGCATATTAAATTTTGATTTTAATCAAAATCGTTAGACCCGTTTTCGAGCAAATTAAAAATGAAACAATAACCGTTAGGTACTTAAGAGGTACCAGTTTGAGCCGGGTGAAAACAAAATAAAATAAAGTGCACGACTGGGTCGTACGAACTTGCTCTAATGTGTTATAGATTACAGTGTTCCTGGGACTTGAGTTTTTTGAAAAGATAATCATTGAAAAAATTATATTAAATTTTATTAATCACTTAAAAATCACAAGCCACAAACGTTTTTTTGGAGAAATGGAAGTAAGCCATCAAATTTCTTTTAGAGTTTTGAATTTTAGGGAAATTTTTTTTCAAAATCATCGGACCAGTTTTTTTTTTCAAAAAAAAACACCATTCACAAGTTTTATCCAAATGGTAGAAGTCGTTTTCGAGATACAAAAATTGTTCATTCAAAATCGTATGGCAGGTACCGTTAGTCTTAGAGCTACAATGCTAATTCCAATAACCCCTCTGTAGGAAATCATAATAATACTATGTAACAAGTTTGAAGCAAATCGGTCCAGCCTTTTAGGCTGTAGGTGCCGATACAAACAGACGGACACAATTTTTGGACCCACTTTTTTCGGCTTCTCTATCATCGTGATATTATGTTTGACTGTCTAAAAAGCCTATTTGTTTTACGAATGCGTAACTTGCATTTTAGTATACCTATAATCCCAAGTAAAAAACCTCGACAACCGTTTTTCTTTAAAGTGCTATAGTTGAAGTTTGAAGAAAATCCTTCAAGTGGTTTAGGTTGTAGCTTCACTTAAAAAAGCGCACAGACACACACTGAAAAGACAGAGCGACGGACGGTATGGTGAAAACCACTTTTAGCGCTTCTCTACCATCGTAATGTCATGTTTGATTAAAACCTTTCTGCACGAAACCAATATCTACTTGTCCTATAGAGCAAGTAAAAATACAAAAACATTTAGAACAAGAACATTTAGGTAAGTTTTACTTATATTAAAATCAACAACACTTCTTATATTTGAGTTAAAATGCTTGAATATGCTGGTCAGCGGTTCATTCATGCCATAATTTGTACGGTGTTCTGGACAACGCAATGTCTCTCAGCTACGAAGATAGTGAGAACCCGTGAGAACGTTTTTAGTATTGATTTTTCAGTGATTAATAAAATTTCATATGATTTGTTCAATGCTTTTTTCCCAAAATCTGAAGCCCTAAGACCATTTTAACACATTAGAACAAGTTAGTAACGTACGACCCACACTTTATTTATAATGCACTAGCACTGAAAGTTCAGCACATGCGAGCGTTTAGGGGAGAAGGAATAGAAAGAAAAGAAAGAATTTGAAATTGAGTTTGATGGAACAGTGGATTGAGGTTTAGATGTTATTTATCTCACGAAAATCACACAGGTGGAATCCAGTTTAAATTATAAATAAACGAAAATTGCTGCCCAGGCTGTGTTTGAACTCACAACTCAAGGTTAAGCAATCAAGCACTACATACACTTTGCCATTGCCATCTGCTTAATTTAAATTGTTAAGTAAAATCTCATAGTCCCCTCCCTCATAGAATATAGAAAAGTCCAACTTAACAATAAAGCTTAAAAATTCAATGGCTGCCAAATTTCTGCATGACAGCAGCCATGTGACGCAGTATTTACCTGATTTCCAATATGATACATTTGTTTGTTAGTTCTGTAAATTTTGAGGTTTGGTGAAAACTAATAAAACAACCGTCCGTTTCCGTTGTTATAATCGCACTCTTCAAGTTCCACACTGCCGAAAACCTTTTCGACCTTATCCGATTATTTCACATTGAGCCCCGATATATGAGATATGCACATATACATATTTTGTACTCCCATCAACGGGTTCAAGGTGACGTATATTGAAGTGGATGGAGATTGATGCACCCAGACAGCGTAAATTGCAACGGTGCGATTCCATGGGAAGTATTTTGTTTATGATTTTATTCCCATAGAAAAAGCAAGCATGACAATAAGCTACTTATGAATGCAACAATTTCCTTCATAAAAATGAAGAGGAATAACTCTCAAAGATCATTAGACTTCGCCCAAAGAGGTCTCCGCATTGTGGAATCTGTAGATTTGCGTATGATTTATTTATCCTTTCTCTCTTTTTTTTTAAATGTGTGTTTGCTTAAGCCTAGTACTCAGATCGCGCTTAACTAAATTTTATCTCTACAATTTGTATTTCTACATACCTTTGCTAAAAAGGCGCGCCTAATTTTGAAGTTGGAGAGAAAACAGCTGTTTTCAAAATCGGTCATACCTATGTCGATTTTTATTGGTCACGTTAGATCTATCTTTTTTGATCTAGATCAATATTTTCTGATCTGACAGCTTGTTGGTCAACAAATCAATTTTTTTTCGATCTTAGATCGATATCTTAAATCTCATTTTTTTCGAGATTTAACACATACCACAATACTTTTTGACATTTCTCGAACAGCAGATTTTGAAGTTTTGTTTTTGGCATTGCGACATTAGCTTTGTTTGTTGAGCCCTGTAGTCACCCTGGGGTCGCCACAGCGCATTTTTTGAATTACCTTAACTCGCCCTCAACACAAAATTCTCTGTTTTTTGAAACCTTAGGTCGCCCTGAAGTCACCCTGAAGTCGATCTTGTTATTTAGCTGGGGCGAGTTGAGGTAACGAATCAACTGTTGAAGTGACTATTGCTGTCAAGCATTTCTTGTGTATTTTTCTTTTGTATTTGATTTTTCATGTCTTTTTTTCGATAAAACTAAATGAAATGCAAGGGAATGCATTTATTTTGATGAAAATAAATACAAATCGAACAAATAAAGCAAAATTGAAACTTTTGATTTTGTGCGTTGTGAAAAATATACAATCAGCAGCCGTCATGCGTGTTTTGAGAACCGAAAAACCCAGGTTTTTTGACAACTCTTATAGTTGTCAAGAAAACCCAGGGCGACCCTGGGTAAAGTTCAACAAACAAAGCTATTGTGAAAATTAAATTTTTTGGTGTTAAGGAAAATTCTTTTTAATTATAAAATAAATTTTTGTTTTTGGTAAAAGAATTATTTTAATTATAAAGTGAAGTTTTGTTCTTGGCATTGCGAGAGCTCAATTCTTTTGGCAAAATAAAATTCTTTCTAATTATTAAGTGAAGTTTTGTTTTTGTAATTGCGAGAATTCAATTCCTTTGGTAAAAAAAATTATTTTTGATTGTTTATTATTATTATATTTTCATTAAAGAAGTTATGGAATTGAATAGATTTATCAAAATTTCCATGACCTGTGGAAGAAGTGGCGTAGGTTTAATTTGTCGGTAGTGTTTGTTTAACGGGAGAGATGCAGAAAGAAGCGGGCCTACAGGCAATAGTGTCAATAGTCACAATAGTGTAAGGCCACTGAAATGGAAACAGCATTGTCTGCAGGGCCAGGATTGCTTTTGAGAGCAGAGCAATATTACAACTCTGTAGGATGACCTTTCGTTCAAGTAGCAGGTTCGAGAAGACATCAATTAGCAGTTCAGGACCTAGGCAGATGAGCAGTTCACTTAATTCCGTATTCTCCAGGCGCAAGTCAGTCGGTCGCCGGATAAATATTTCATCATAGCGGGGATCCCTGATTAGGTTTCGACTAACCAACGGGCTTTTGAGAGCAGAGAAATATTACAACTCTGTAGGATGACGTTTCGTTCAAGTAGCAGGTTCGAGAAGACATCAATTAGCAGTTCAGGACCTAGGCAGATGAGCAGTTCACTTAATTCCGTATTCTCCAGGCGCAAGTCAGTCGGTCGCCGGATAAATATTTCATCATAGCGGGGATCCCTGATTAGGTTTCGACTAACCAACGGGTCATATGGCTTTCCTTGGCTCTCATTCGCAAGAACTGATGAACTCTCTGATATAGATTCTAGTTTTGCCGACAAAGACTCCTTCAAACCCTTGGAATTTGCTCCCAAGCTCATATGTTTTGTGGAGTAGATCACAGGACGTGAGAAAAGTGGAATCTTTATGTGTAAGCACTTGCCAGCGGGTGGAATATCAGCTCTCTGTAGATTACTGAATAGCACATTAATTTCAGTCTCTGCCTGTCCATGTCGGGACTCAACTTCCTTTAGTAGCTTCTGATAAAATCCCAGAGCTTTACATTCGCTTATAATACAGTAACATGCTTCGTTTGGCGGGTATTTTGATTTTAAATACGCTGTGTTGGTGCTCATATTGTAACCAACCAACATACATACTTGAAAAAGCTTTTGACACTGGGACTCTGATGCTTCCTTTTCTTTTTCAGCTGCTGCTTAATGTACGAGACAGTCTGACTGAAGATTTACCATCGGAGTCAGTACTGCGATTGCCCATTTTTTGCTGAAACATTCTAAAATTGTTGAAAATAAACTTTTTCATAATTTTTTTTACTTACTCGAATTGTGCTGGAGCAGGACATTGCCACCACTCAAATAAACCAATTCATATCCCACATAAACAACGGAATAATTAATTAATTCGTTCTCATTAATTTTTTCCGACATCATGAATTGGAATTAGAAGACAAATTTCACTTTTGTTATGACATTGTCATTTTGACACACAATTGCAAAAAAAACAATCTCGTTTCTTTTTTCATTTGCACAAGAAAAATCAATCTGACAGTAAAATCTAGGAAAAAGATCAATCTGAGAGCAAAATCTAATAGCGAGTTTCATTCACGAAAAGAATTGCTCTTTCTGTCAAAAGAATTCACCTTTTTCACTTTTGAGAGTTTCATTCATTCAAAAAGTGCAATTCTAGACCGATTCTCAACACGAAAGAATGCATCTCTCATGGGTTGGGAGAATCGATCTGAATACTTTTCTGTCAAACGTCAGATGAGAAATAATTTGTTATTTTTTGTTGTGAAATTGTGCCAGTCTGTAATAAATATAACAAAAATAAACAAATAATGAACGAATAACTTAATATGTACTTTAATTATCCAATTAATTATCAATTATCTAATGATTACTTTTTCCAATGAAAAAAGACAAAAATAAAATGCCAAAAAGTCAAATTCAAATTGACATGGATACCCAAAACAAGTTTCATTCAAAAGGGCAATTCTCGATTTGGAGAACAATTCTTCCAAATTTGAATGAAACTCGCTAGCTATAACGTGACCAATAAAAATCGACACTAGTCTGTGAAATATATTTTGTGAAATGCTTCGAATAATTTTGATTTTATTTTTAATCAGCTAAAGAAGATCGTACGCCGCCGGTGTCCAAACAAATTCATGTGATATATGTTCAGAAAATTTCTTCTCAACCAGTATTCTTCGCCCTCATAGACGTGTCCAGCTTTCAAGGGTCAAACCAGGAGCTTATGGTTCTATGAACGTTACCGATCACAACGTCGCTTTGGTTATAAACGTAGTAGATCTAGGTCGAGGGAACAACAAAGAAGAAGTCCGTAAAGGTACCAAAATAGTTCGTTGGATGCAATGCAGTCACTTCCACCATTAGCACAATTTATTCCAATTCCTGTGCCAGTATCTCCTCCTTATGTGAGGAATTTGTTTTTTGGTTTTAAGGACTTAAAAAGAGATCACCAACGTGGAGACTCCCAATGATGAACTGGCCACCAAGGTTTCCTTATATGATGAGGCCACCCTTCCCAATGACGGTTCCCTTGATGCCAAGACCCTACCCGCCACTACGATATAATACGCCAAATAACAACTTATTTTATTTATACTTATATATTTATTTCCACCAGATGGCTTCGTTTTTTGTAACATTTCGTTTGAGGATTAAAAGATGAAGAAAAATGATTGTTTTTTGTTTTATATTTGAAAAGGAAAATTTTTATTTCATTTCACAACAGTAATGAATTCAATTCGATTACAAAAATGAAGTGTAGTTTAGTTGAACTTCTCTAAGTAAAAAATGAAAGTGAATCCAAAGTAAATACTGAATCGAAGCGTTATACGTGTCCGCAAATTATCCGTTTCATTGAAGTGCTCTTTGGTAAACCACATTTTTTGTTTTTTGGTCTGACGTTAACACAAACAAAGCCGATGGTTTCCCAACTCGTGAACACGCAACGTATAGCTGCCCATGTGAAAAACAATGATTTTCTAAATTTATCCCGTAAACACTAAGCGATTGGCCTTGCGACTTGTTAATTGTCATTGCGAACGCAAGGCGAACCGAAAATTGCAATCGTTTGAAGTCAAACGGAAGATCAGTCTGAATCATTGGCATTCGAGGAATACATACATTTTCACCTGCGTACTTTCCGTTAATAATGGTTGCCTCAACCAAATTCGGTATAAGTCTTTTCACCGCAAGTCAAGTACCGTCGCAAAGTCGCGGTGGATTCAAATTACGCAATATCATAATAACAGAACGAACTTTGAGTTGCAAGTTATGTGGTGGAAATCCTGGTAACTCCAGAGAGTTCAAAAACGCCGTTGGATAATTTACTACATCATCGGGATTTGTTATGGAATCAACGGATTTGTATGTCACCAAATCGCCATCGATTTTTAATTGAATGGTGAAACTCAGTGCATTTACATCATTATTCTTTGCGGCGAGAGTTGCTCGTTGACTTAACCAAGCATGATTCTGATAATTCTCACTAATGTTTGGGAAAACATTTTCAATAAGAGCTAATTGAGAGTCTACAAATCGGCAAAAGTCGTTGGTAAGAGTAATTAATCCAGATGTCGCATCAACTGGGACTTTTCCATTTCCAACAGCTAACAATTGTTTGGAAAATTGTGTAGCACTTTGATCATTTTGAAGTTTAACTCTCATATTAGTGGTTAGCGATAATGTTTTTACGTTATTCCACAAATGTGATGCCTTCAGGCAAGCATTCAATTCATTTGCAGGCGTTCCACGGGGAATTACTGGCAACGTCTGCCTGAATTTGGGAAATATTGCATGTTGGAGTATCAATTGTGTTTAAATTGACTGGCAACTTAAGCGCAGAATGTGCAGTACGACCGCCATCTAGAAGAGTCGCCGCAATTCCAGATGATGCTAACGCCAAAGCTACATATGTCACATCTTGATCGAATAGTGGCTACAATCAATGAAATGACAAATGTTTTCCCTGTTCCTCCAGGTGCGTCCAGGAAGAATAGACCACCAGTATTAGTGTCCACCGCTTGCATTAATGTTTCGTATACTTGTTTTTGCTGTTCATTCAGCAACGGCACATTATTTCGAACGAATTCTTGCAGTGTATCAACATTGTATTGCAGCTCTCGATTTAATTCTTGGTTGAATGCATCGTGCATCGATCGATTTGGCGCAATCATTCCTACTTCAATCAGTAGCTTGTTTGCAATAGTCAAGCATTGATCCTCAATCAGAATCAATCCTTCATTGTAGATTTCATCGGTTATTTGCATGTCGGGATTATTCGTTCGAATGAGCAAGCGATGCAAGATATCTTCACATATGTCGTCTTTGTATTTGTTCCATAACTGAATTGGTTGTAAAGGGAAACATGTGGTGATGATTTGTCCAACTCCAACTTTAATTTTGCCATTCCCGAATCCCGATATCCAAAAGTTATTTAGTTGTTCTTGCAGCGAATGAACACGCATGTTCGTCAATACGGTTATTTTATCGACTGAAGTCCAATGGCTCACAATTTCTTAGATTTGTAAGTAATTTGGCAAAGTAAACTGAAAATTGTTACAACCCGCTTCGCTCATTTTATTTTGTCGGATGGTGTCGCACTGTTCTGCTGACGAATAGTGTCCGATAGTGCGGTTGCGTGTGCTTAAACTTTGCAGTCTACTCGCTGATGATATTTCACATTTGTTAGTTATTTGATAAAGTGCACTTAAAATGCATTTGTTGCAAACCGCAATTTGAGCAATCATCAGACAACAGTTCAAATGAATATATCCAAGATAAGTAATTTCTTTCATTGTGTTAAGATTTTTTTTTTGTGGTCTTAAACTTTGCCCAACCAAAACCAAACTTACTGAATTTTAACCAAGCTTCTCATAAACCTTCGAAGGCGTCTTCAGAGGACCCTACCAAACTTTTCACAATATTATGAATGGCTTGAATCGTATTTTATTGAAGATATGAAAACTTAACAAAAATCGAAAAAAAAATATAAACAAATCTAATTTTAATTAATATTTAGGGAAAATGGCATATATAAATGTCAACAAAATTTTGAAATATTAAAAATCAAATACATTTTTCAGAAATAAATTCCAATAAATACTACGAATAAATATTGCCTTACAGTTGAAAAATCTTATAAATGGGCTACAAAAACTTCTGCTTGACGGTTTTAAATTTTGTTTTCTTCTAAACCTCATGGAGCCCGAGACCCTGCGGAAATTATAACATCCACAGGAGCATCGGAATATACAAATAGTTTATATCAGTGTTTTGACGAAAATAGTTTTCTAAAAACAAAAAAGAACACAAAAAAGAACTAAACTTGGTTGTTTGAAATTGGTTATTAAATTACCTCACATAAACGACAGAAAGATGGGATCATTGAGAAGCAAATACCAAAGTAAATATAGTCACAAGTTTCAGGCATAGGCACGACACGTTCGATTATACACGATGATATGTCCAAATTGGATAATTTGTTTTAAATACATTTTTACGGCTTCACTTAGGCCGAAGTCATTACTTTTATTGTCCAACTCGATGTCTGATGGTAAATAGAAGGCGATTTTGTTTTCTTCCTGTTATTTCCATTTTTATTTTTCGAACTCAAAATGACAACTGTCAGAAGTTAACTTAACGCGCTTAACTAAATTTTATCTCTACAATTTTTATCTCTACACACCCTTGCTAAAAAGGCGCGCTAAATTTTGAAGTTGGAGAGAATACAGCTGTTTTACAAATCTCTCAGTTTGTGTATTATAATTTGTAAAATAATTCCAATAATTTTATTTTAAAATGAATAGTACAGAAATTGAAAATTTAATTATTATATGTGCCACTGTTGTGGTAAATGCAATTGCTGCAAAGCGATTTCCAACAGAGCGATTGTTTCGCGTTAATCCCTATCTTAAGGAAAGGAAGCACAAGGGACGTTTCGTAAAAGATGAAAGACATTGAATTTATTTTTTTGAATGTGATAACATTTTAAAAACTGTTTTATATTTAGTTTCAAGATATGATGGCGAATGTTCCGGTATTCAAGGAAAACTTCCATATGACTCCGGAATTATTTGGTTGTGTTTTTAGGATGGTAGAACCATTTCTGCGTCAAAAAAAAAAAATACAAGGCCCTTTGACGGTATAAGCCCACTAGAAAAGTTCGCAGTAGCTATGGAGTAGGTACATTTATTAAATAGATGCTGTAGAAAATCCTATAACACGTCATTTGTTTGTTTTCAGGTATTTAGCAAGTGGAACCATCCAAAGGCATATGGCTTCAGTCTACCGGATCAGCAAGCAAAAATTTGGAGTAATATTAGACGAGGTTTGTCTGGCCATATGCGAAGCGTTGAGAAATGAGATCCCTGCTTTGAATGCAATTGAATTTTTAAACATTGCCAACGAATTCAATGCTTCGTGGAACTTGCCAAACTGTGTGGGGGCTATTGACGGTAAACATGTTGCCATTAAGTGTCCATCCAATGCTGGGATTTTTATCTACAACTACAAAGTAAGTAACCACCAATAGCATACATTCGAAAGCACTTATATTTTATATCTGATCTTTCATTTTAAGGGGTTTCATAGTATAGTGCTAATGGGTATCGCAGATGCAAACTGCAAATTCATACACATTGATGTTGGGGCATATGGCAGTGAAGGAGATGCAAATGTTTTCGCTTCGACAAAAATTTTAAAGCAAATTTTGCAAGACCATCTGAACCTTCCTCCAGATATGCAAGTTGGAACGGAAAAACTTCCCTATTTTTTTGTTGCGGATGATGCGTTCCCTCTCAATAAACGTATCATGAAACCTTATGCCCCCAGGAAACCAAAAAGGTTAGAAGATGAAGAGAGAATCGCCAACTACCGCATTAGCAGAGCAGGGCGTTGTGTGGAGAATACTTTTGGTATTATGTGCTCGAAGTTCATTTGTCTTGCAAGAACAATGTTTTGCAATCCAGACAGAGCACAAAAAATTGTCAGTGCTTGTTGCTATTTGCACAATTTTCTCATAAGAACTAACCGACCTTCTTACTGTCCACCTCATTACTCTGATTATTATAACGACAGTGGCATGCTGGTAATGGGCGAATGGAGAAAAAAAGTGTCTACAGAGTTCCTTTCACAGTCCAGGCTCCAACCGTTTGCTGGAAGACCGAACGAGTTTGGAAAATACCTGCGAGATAAATTAAAGGATTTCGTCAACTCCCCTTCTGGCTCCATACCGTGGCAAAACCAAGCTGCTTTCGTCCATGGTAAGCAATATAAGGTTTTGTTTTAAGCAGTTTGATAAAAAAAAATTACTTGCAGACCCACTTGAGTAGTAACATCACAGCAAATGTGTTCGCTTCGCTGAAAGAAGTGCATAAAATCGTAAGTTCTTTCCGAAAATAACAATTTTCCGCTCATGATTAGGAAATGAAATTTTCAAATTTACTTTATTCTCACTTCCAGGTTCTAAAATCGGAAGTTACAAAATTTTAAAAAGAAAAGACATTAAAAATTCTATGAAAATGAACTTTTTTCGTTTTAATTAATGCAATGACGAGAAGAAAACATTTTATTTTGTCAATTTTTTGATTACCAACAGTTTTAAATGGATTTACTCAGCTCCTTTTCATCTCTTAATGAATACTTTGAGCCTGTCTTTAGACGTACCGTTCAACACAGAGATTCTTCAGAACATCAAAACACACCAACGCAGTGTGCAGTCTTAATTCCCTGATCTTCCATACCCAATTTTGAACCCATGGTTATCAACTCTTAAAACTACGCTTAATTTTGAATTCTGGTTTTAGTTTTCTCGAATCGAATTCAATAACAAGAAAGCTGTTATTATCTACGTCCCAATTCCAAAGCAGAAGGCTTTCCAAAAAATCCAAATCCGTTTGGTTCGTGAAATGGAGAAGAAATTCTCTGGCAAACACGTCGTGTTCATTGGAGAGCGAAAGATCTGTATGTAGTTGATCATGTAAATACAAAAACATCGCTTGCAAATTATGCTCTCAGTTCCGTGCTTCCAAAATAGATGCTTGGTTATATCCATTTTGTTGCGATATGCAATTCCGCAGCGGTAACACAAATGATGAAGTTTATGCTTCCAAACATGTCTTGATAGTCTAGAAAAATAAAATAAAAGAGTTAACAAAATGTCTTCAAATCTGTATATAAACTTTAATAAGACATACTTAGCCTGTACATGACAGTCCTCCAAACGGATGTCACAAGCGAAATGCTTCTTCCTGAGATGCACCATGAGACGAAACGGTGAGGGAATGCCATCAACATCACACAAACAACAGCGATACTTGATGTCAAAAACTGGAGTTTTATTTGGAGTTCCTGGACATATATGACACAGAATCTCACTAAAACTGAAGAAATTCGACCGACACATGAAACACAGTATGGCTGTCTTGAGATGCATCTTTCTGTTGTGCAAGTATAGGTCTTTGTGCATTCTCGTTGAGAACCTGCACTGAAAACACTCAAAGATCCTTTCATTGCAGACAGCATTTTTTGGGTTGTCCTTACCAGTAAGAGACTGCGAAGAGTAACTTTCCAAATTGAAATAATGTTACTATAACTCAGGCAAGAAGCTCTTCAGTTTTGACACAATTGTAGATGGAAGGAGCTCTTCTGCTGTTATTGAATCCACGGTAGCAGAAAAACGATGCTGAGCCAAAAGATGGAGCACCAAACTATGACCACAAACTGCTACGCCTTGCATGATTGCAATAGAGGCATAAAGAGTACACTGCTTTTAAACACAATCGAACGAATTCAATGATTTCGAATTTTTCAATTGGTCTGTCAAGAAGGAGGTCGGTTATTAAAATATCATCGTTAGCCACTTCGATGCCATCAGCTGGTGGTACATATTCTTTAACAACTTCTATTTCTTCGTCCTCATCATCGATCTCTGGTTCCTCTGTTGTCCCTGTTACATCAAGTTTGGTTTCATTGTCAGTTGTCATCTTTGATGCTAGGACTCATAATATTATAGTTTTCGAATTCGGATGCAGCTTCGACCATAGGCAAGGATTCTAATACTTCTTGTTTTTGTTCCTGAATAGTATGCTGCTGCACTGCAGGTTCCTCTACCGATATTTCTGCCTCAATTGGTTCCACTGGGGACACTTCAGACAGGATTGGTTCTGCTATCATCGCTTCAACTGGTGATGGATTCTCAACTCTGTGCTCAATATCTGCCGCTGTCGGAGAACTTCTCATCATCTTCTCTTTTGTTCTTCGAATTTCATATTGAGTCTTTTCTTTTGCTTTAAGTATTCTATCTAGTTTTGAATTAAGTTCACATCCTTCATCCTGATTGCTATCTTTCTCTTCATTCGAACTCGAATCATTGCCCCAGGTATCTTTTGTCCTACTCTTTTCAAAAGACAAAGACTTCTCTTCTCTTGTGTCGTCTTTTCCATCATCTTGTTCGTCGTCAACGTCTTCTTCGTTACTATCTGTCGAAGACACCTCCATATCAACAGCTTTTTGGAACTCCCTTGGCACACAAAGCCTTATCTTTGGAACAATGAGTGGCTTTGGTTCGGGTATTGCTTCAGGAACTCTATCAGGCGGTACTGTGGATTTTATTTCAGCAATTTTCTGCACCGCGTCCTGTAGTCGTTCTCGCTCATCTAACGCTTCGAACGGATTCACGGTAGGCATTTGGTCGAACACCCAAAAAAAACTGTAGTAAAATCTTTACGAAACACTTTCGTAAATTTTTTTTTCGTACATTGTACGAAATTTAGTAAATTAAACGAATGTTTCGTAGCAAATATAAGATGCAAAATACCATGTGTTACGAAAGTTTCGTAAAATAAACGAAAGTGCTTTCGTAAATTTTGTTTTACGAAATTTTAGTAATATGTACGAAAAAATTCGTTTATTCTACTTAAGTAATATGATATTTTTCTAAACGCCTAATTTCCTTTCTGTTTTGTATTGCCATTACTAATATTTTCGTCGAATTACAAAAATTTTGTAAATTTACCAAAATAATTGTAAATTTGAATCTTTTCGAAATATACCTGCTGCAGGAAATGTATGTCATTATTTTTGTTCAATCACCAATATTTTCGTAGAAATACAAATATTTTGCACCACCGCCATGTTAAATTTGAAAGCAAGTAAGCTAAGTTATTGTCGTTTGTATTTCAATTATGAAAGTGTTTAAAAATGAAAAAGTGTATACATAAGAAAGTTTTTTTGTTTAAATAAATCATAAACAGTTAAATAATAAGAATTCATTTGGAACAGTAGTGCGGTGTTAATATTAATCTCGAAATCAAATTATAATTAAATAATATTAAAATGCTGGTACGTTTGAATGAATTTTCTTACATTTTATATATTTTTATGATTAAATTTTTTTAATTTAACATTGTGATATGTACACAATTGCGCGTAAATTGTTCTTTATAATTAGTAACACCTTTTTATCAAATTTCCAAAGTATTATAAATGTATTGTGAGTGTCAAAATTGGGTGAGTTGCATATAAAGTGTGACAAAAAGGTTGAGTTGAGACAAGAACAAAATCGTACGTTAGGGTGGTCTATTCCCCCTAGCCCCGTTAAGCCGGGTAAGTAGGTACTATGTTTACGAATGATTTCGTGCATTGTACAAAAGATTTTGTAATTTTACTAAATAAAATACAAAATTTTTCGTACAATGTACGATTTTATTCGTACCGTGTCCGTGTCTACGAATCATTTCGTACATTGTACAGAAGCATTTCGTAAAAACACTAAAGCATTCGTAATTTTTATCTGGAAAAATTAGTTCAATTACGAATCCCTATTTGTATAATGTACTAAAAACATTCGTAGTTTTGCACCACAAAAGTTTCGTACAATGAACGAAAGTTTTAGTAATATATACTAATTATTTTTTTGGGTGAAGTAGTTGTTGGTAATGCATGTTTCATCGATGACCATGTTGGTGCTATCATCTGAATGATAATTACAGTCCTCGGATGGTGGTCTTGCTGCTAAATTTTCACTAGTACGAACAACACCACCAACTGCAAAGGGAGGCAACTCCGAGTATCCATTTTGTTTAGAGAATTCAAACGGAGCGGCGGACATTGTGTGCAGATTTGTTAAGGGTAAAACTGGCATCACCTTCTGGGTGCTTACCAAAAACGAAGCGTTGGCGGCTGTGATGGTTCCGTGAGGTTTAACAAATGCTGGTTTCAATTTAGCCAAAGATTCTGCTGACGAGACTCGAATGCCATTGTCTTTGTCAACTGTCTTTTCAACACCAGATACTAAAGGAAATAAAAGAAAATAGTTAAAAATTCGTAACTTAAACCAAATGACCCACGGCCCACAGTAAAAGTTGGTCCACGGGATCTTGAGAAACATACAAGAAATTCCTTAAATATGCCTTTGGTTTGAGTCCAAGTTGTTTTGCTTTTTCTTCAGTCATCAATACACAAGCAGATGATCCGTCTGTCTATATTAAAAAGAAATTATTATAATTTATTGTCAATGATTTAATGTTATTTATTTTGCTTACCAAAAACATACAAAACAATAAGCATAATCGTCTTGTTCTTTGCGACTGACTTGGAATGCAGCTGCAAGTCGATCTGCTGAGTGGCCCATGGTTTCCCCAGAAGAGAATTCAGCAACAGCTGGATGCTAACAGCGCAAATGTCATCTAAATGAATATTGTTTATATTTTATTTTAACTCACCTCGGGAATAAAGAAATCCGGTCTGATTGATGCAAGAAGTGAAAGTTTTTGCATGGGTGTCTTAGCTTTGTTGGCTTTCAACATTAGGGCACGCATTTTACGACTATGACGAATTGGAACGTCGGACATAAATTCAACACCACCAGCAACAATTATGTCATAAGTTCCAGTTGCAATAAGACCCATTCCAGTAGTGATTGCCTAAAAAAGTGATTAAATTAATAAAAACGAATATAAGAAGTTACAAGACCAGCAGCCTACAGCATTCGAACTTATGCAAGCCATTGTAACTGTATAGGCAGGTGTTTTTTCACTAAATCCAGCAGCTAAGGCAGCTGCCCTAGCAATGTTTGATGTCTTTACTTCTTGTATTACAGAACCATAAATAATGTAATCAATTAGTTCTTTGTCTAACTTCGTTTTTCGTAGAAGGCTCCTGTAAAGAAATTAGTTAGTACTTGGTTTTGACCAATTAACAAGGACATTACAAAAGTAATGCCAATTCGTGAGGCATCAATTTTAAGTATGTTGTTCCAGGTAACAAAAATGGACTTGGTATGGTTTTTTTTTGGTAGGTTGAAGGTGTTGTCGATAAACTGCGAACACTATTTCGGCCAAGTCTAGCTACGAGGATGGAAGACAATTCGATCAGCTGAAAGAGTAAGTAGTAAGTAAGACCAGGCACGTAGCCAGAGGAGGGGCTAGAGGGGCTCAAGCCCCTCCCGAAATGATTTTAAAAAAAAATATTTGAATTAAGGTCAGTTCATTGTAAATAAAATTAATTTTTAATTTTCCACAACTTGAAACAAGTTCTTTTTATTTAACTTAGATGAACATTTTGGGAGCTATATGCTTCCATCTTCAGTGAGTTTTAAAAAACTGATTTATTCGAAACAAATTTTGTAATATTCTTTATTATTATAAGATTGTTTAAGGCTACTCTTTTGTTTGACTAATTTGTTTTTAAAACATGAATATACATAATTATTTTCTTTTAAATTGCCCATTTTTGTATAGGCTGTCTTACTTAATCTTAGTTAATTGTTTTTTTTTTATCTGGTTGATACATACTTTATAAAGCTGAAAATTATTTTATGAAGTCAATGCAATAGCAAAAATTTAAAGCTATAAATTGTATATTTCTTAGGAAATTCAAAACACATATGGTTATGCGAGTTTTGTCCGTAACATTTAAAGTTAAAAAAGGCGTCCTAGCTCCCAAATCGACTAACTCCCACGAGGCAAAATGAACTAACTCCTACCAAATTTTGTAGTGGGATTTAGTTCATAATATTAGAAGAAAATTCAGTTGGGACATAGTTCATTCGAACTTATTCCCAATGAACTAGGCCCAACCCATCAACCAGTGGGAGTTAGTTCATATTGTGCACAAAGAAGAAGTGGCGCTGTTTTCGTGCTGAATGTTTGTAGGCAAAATAGGATAAACCTGTGGGTGCGGCGTGACCGGTCCCCCCTGCGCCACGCGTCAAGCGCCCTTGCTCATTTTTTTTCATATAATTTTTGTTCCCTTTAAATTGTTTGGTATGCGATTTTTTACCAAAATAATTTTCCAAATACTGCATGAATTTTATTTTATTCGTCACTCTGTTATGTTACTTAAGTTTCAATTTTTTACTTTGTTAAAAATTCCATTAAAAATTTTATACTTTTTTCATTCCAAAGCATTAATTTTTGTTTTATTTTCTAACGATTGGGAGTTAGTTCATTTGGGAAAAACCAACAATACTCAACTCTTGGGATTTAATTCATATTTATGGGACTAAGTTCATTCTACATTTGGGACATAGTTCCTTAAAAATATGGGAGTTAGTTCACATGAACCAAGTCCCATATTCGGTGGTAATTGGTTCATTGGGAGTTAGTCGATTTGGGAGCTAGGACGTAGGGCCGTTAAAAAGTTATTCAAGGAATAGTAGGGATTCTCATCCAACTAATATTATGAACTATTTTGAAACCAAAAAATTTAATGAAATTAATCGTTCTTGAGTGAATTAAAAAAAACAGATTTTCGTGACATTTGACCTTGGATAACTTACGGCACAGGCGCGAGATCTTATGTGACTTTTGAGACAACTTTTAGAACACCAAAACGAAGGTGTGTACCAATTTTTAACTTATTATCCCTCATTAATAATTCGACTGTCCTATCATATTACACTCAAAGTTGCGTTTTTTGACTTAAAAAAAATCAAAAATAATGCACCACCATAGCTCGATTGTTACTTTTAAAAAAAAAAAAAAAACAGAGACCAATGTGGTAAGTTAGTTACTTTTTATGTCTATACAAGGTGTCTCAACGAAAAGTTTATATTCAACTTAAATCTTCCAATGTCATGGAAGTAGTAGGTTGAGAGTGTAAGTCACGGCTCCGCTTGGAGCTGTTGTGCTAACAATTTATTTATTTTCACTACATAAAAGTGGTTGATGTCTACCGATAAAATTTCAACTTTTTACTAAAATACAGTCTTTAATAACTTCATCTAAATGCAATCCATCACATTCACGGCACTCATTTATAAAAAGATAAATTTCCTATTTCGTATAGGCTCCGAATAAGGGGACTTCTTATCGCATCCAAGACTGCGAAATTTGTTTTTCTGCATATAAACTTCTTTGAACACCTAGTTCATTAGTAGGTACAAAGCCCAGGTAATAAGGTTTTATACACAATGTCCAGTTTATGTGTCAACATTATTATCTATATTTACAAGATGTCAGCACCAGTAAAGCACATTTCTATCAAAATTGTTTGTTTTCGAATAACTTTATCCGCAACTTAGGTACGTTTTCAATATTTTTATATATCGACGGTTAGATTTCATAACCTCGTAAGTCGTTTTTGCAAGTTTTTCAGAAATCAAAAAATACGTAGTATGAGATTTACGAGGTACTGCTTAATATTTTTAATGGGATTTATAATACATACTTGTTTTTTAATGTTGTCATTCCAGAAAAATTTTCGGAACAACATTGTTGAGCTGAAAATACCAAAATATGGCTCTGAACTTTCTGATCAATAATATTTTTTCGAATTTTTCGACTTACGAGGTTATGAAGTTTAACCGTCGATATGTTGAATTTTGATATTAAGCTATTTTGTTAATATAAAATCGTAAATTACATTCTATGTTGTCTGGACTTTGATAGATGCATGCATTTTTAATAAGAATACCTTTCTTAAAAAAACAAACAAAAAACATTCATGTAGTTTTATAAAATGTTTGTATACAGCAAGCCCCTCCCGAAATAAAATCCTGGCTACGGGCCTGAGTAAGAGTAAAAAGTTAAGAAGACCAGCTGAAAGAGTCACGCACTGTTCTGGTTGTGGAGGAAGAATGATTGGACTGAACTTAGGAAAGTTGGAAGTCATCATAAGGAAAGGAATTGTAGTGTGACAAGACCCAAAGATTGCGCAAAGTTAAGAATAAAGCTGTCAAAAAAAAAAAAATTAAAAAAAGAATCCTCAAGAAACCATCTGCTGTAATACTTACTTCATGAATATGCAAATGGAAATGACCGATGGCTTTGATATATTTATCGTTCTTCTTGAATAGAGATGGACGATCGAATGGCTTTGGACCTTTGTTGAATCGGTACCTTATATTTTTTAATGCTGATAGTTGGAAATGTTTTTAAAGTATGGTGGCGGTCGGAAAATTATTTGCACAGCACCCAAGTAAAATCAGCAATAGAATGCACACATCAAATCCAGACCAGGTGGGAAGATGAGAGCTGCAAAAGAGAAAATGTTTTTTTTTTTATAACTAAAATGTGTTTTTGAGAAAGACAAAGAAGTTTATTTCTTACCAGAAGCTGGAACTTGTTGATATTTGCCTTACTATTGTTGATCTGGTGTAAAGAGACTAGACATTATTAAAATAACTTTGATAAATAATAATCTCTTACTTGGTATGGGCGGTGCATCATTTAATTTCCCTAACAGCCAGGCCTCCTTAGTTTGCGGAGCTCAGCCACAGCCTGTTGCTGGAAGCTCAACGCTAACTCCTCGAACACATCGGGAGGAAGCTCCTTTAAAACGCGGTCAAGGTTTGCATAAATTGATAGATGGGTCAACTGCGGCTGTGCAGGAATATCACTCCGTCGCAACGAAATCAGGTCCGTGACAGTCTGCGTCAGGGTGGACACGGATTCAAGGATTGCATCCTTTTTAGGAGGTCGTTTTGCCTGAAATGTAAATTATTTAAACTCTGGCACTAAACAACAAATTTAAAAAAGATACTTACAAAAGTATAGCTGGAGGTAGGGGTTTCTTCCTCCTGCTGGCTCTCTGCTGCATCTTCCTGGATTGTTTCTATGCTCGAAAAGGTTCTAGGAATAAATAAATATGCTATTATTTTCTTCTACAAAAAGATTTTAAAACAACTTACTTGCGCTTCTCAGAAAGTGGAGTCAGGAAGGATAACACTTCCGAGTACTCCCAATCCAGCACACTTTCCTCAGGAAGATGCTCGCCAGCGCAAACCTCCCCTGCAGCACTTCCTGACTTACATTTTTTTTTTTGGTACCTGTGTGGTACCGCAGACTGTCACGGAGAGATTTCCATGTTGACCTGCACTCACCAACTGCAAGATACAATAAGTAAAATAAATATATAATAATGTATATTAAATAAAGATTATTACATACCCGTTTTCCCCATTTCATTGGCTATGCAGCGCCAGTTCGAATGGACCTCTTCTGTACTGTTCTTTGACAAGGACCGATAGCTGTTTTTTTTCAGCAGACGAAAATTATTTAGTTTTCGTCTTTTTTCTTAATTTATTTTCTTCACACATTTCACTATTTAAGATTTCAGTTAGGTATTCCATCGTAATGTACGCGCTCAAAATGTCAACTGTCAAAATTTATCTTGTGAAATAACGCTTTTTACATTATTTCGCTAGCTAAATTTTGTGGAGACTTTTTTTCTTAGCCGTTAGCCTGACATCTGAAATTTAGCTTGAAGTGAGTACTGCTCAGCTAAAAACCCAAGCTAAAATTTATCTTGGGTGGAAATTTGTATGGAAGATAAATTTTAGCGCGATTTGAGTACTAGGCTTTATCAAATAAAAATGACTGTGAAAGTCACCCTAAGAAAATCGGATATCTATTCGGGATATCTCGCACATCGCGATCCTTGCGATATTCAATGTAGATAATTATGTATGTACATTTATGTACCCTCTTTTACATCACCTAATTTGTTGAATACAAGATGCGTTTTTTTACTTAGTGGTCTGGTACCCCCAGTATGCCTAATCCGCTGTTTCCTATTGATATTTATATTTTTTTGTTTTGTTTTTTTATTTTGTATTTTTCTTATAGTTTTTAGGGTCAGTATCAAAGCATGTGTCTGTTTCACGTTCAAGAAATCATTGTTTCCATCCACTCTTTCTTGGCTGGAATCAATAATTAATGTTTGCATTATACATTCCACCTTTACAATGTCACCACGTGACAGAGATGCTTAACATATAAAACAATAATTATTGCTTTCTAGCTCCATTTTAACAAATTTTCATTAAATATTACGGAGACACTTATCAAGACTTCCGTACCCGATAAAAATATTCCCAAATTATAATACAACCGCTACTTACTTTTATTTTATTATATTTATATTTGGGCCAAGGAACCAAATAAATATTACTATCTTGTTATTTTACTATTCTGTACATATGTTTTTATATTAAAATTATATATGATGTAAAATACAAAAAAAAACATAATAATTTGTAAAAACAAAAAAGAAAAAAACTGTGTGTAACATATTAATTATTTTGTTATTGGATCCAGCATTAAAAAATACCCTAAAAAGATGTGCCATATGCCTAGGTTTTTTTCAAAATAATGTTTCGGTTTTGAATACCCCTGACCCCTCCTCAAAAACCAATTATCTACCCTATATATTTCCATACACGCTCTGGAAATTTCATTCTCATGACAAATGAAACACTTTGGCACAGTTTCATCGCTGACACTACTCTTTTATAGTTTTTTTCTAATATAAGCCCACACCACATTCTCCATTCCCCTCCCCAAAAAACACCCTTTCACCCCTCATATTTGTATGAATTCTTTTGGTTCTTCATTGTAATGATACATGAAACATTTTTGATAAGTTTCATGAGTGGATGATTTTTGTTTGATATATTCTAGTTTAAATTTATTAAAACTGCGAAATACCATGTTTCTTGACCTTTGACATCCTTTTTTACTTGCGATTATAGGTACTATAAGGTAAGTTATGGATTCGTGCAAAAAAAATTTGAGATAACAATCACACATGACATAACGATGATGGAGAAGTCGAAAAAAGTGGGTCTGGAAATTCCGTCCGTCTGTCTGTCTGTCTGTTCGCGCCTCTGGAGGCTGAACGGGTGGGCCGATTTGCTTCAAATTTTGTATTTAGGATTTATTTGGCCGTCCCTCGGAACAAATTTTTTATTTTTGCTCTAAGTCCAAAAATAACGGCACCTGTCATACAATCGTGAAGACAAAAATTGATTTTCTCAAAAACGGCTATAACGATTTTGATAAAACTTTCAGAATGCTATTTTTGCAAGAAAATCTATCTTTTGATATGAAATTTTTTTTCAAAATTTGTCTAATAACGGTACCTCTCATAGAACCAGTATTTTCAAATCAAATTTTCTCGTAAACTATACATTCGATTTCAATAAAATTGGCCACAGGAACTCATTCATAATTTTATTAATATGGCCTTTCAAAATTTTCAAAAACTTTTTTTTATGATTTTTTATAATTTTTTCTAAAAAATTTTTGGTTTTCGAAATAGGTTGGAAACGGGTACATTGATTTTTTTTTAAATTATTTTTCAAATGTAAACTACAGATTGCCATATATCTGCATACTCAAATAAAATTCAAAATATTTTTTGAAAAAGTTTTTCAAAAATAACCTTTTTAAAAAAAAAACTGGTCCAACGATTTTCAATATTTTTTTTCCCTAGATTGACGTATAGCTTTGAAATTTTATAGCATACTTAGTTTTTCCGAGAAAACTCTTAAACTAATTTAAAAAATAAAAGAATTTTCGAAATTATTTAATTTTTTTCTTAATATCCATAATATGTAGCCACTACGCAATTGCTTATCGTAAGAGCAAGTTCGTGCGACCCAGTCGTGCATTTTATTTAATAGACGCGGAGCGCGGATCGATTTGGATCTTTCCTTAAATATTCGTAACAGTTAAACAAATCTGATTCAAAAATAAAAACCCTGTATATAATTATTCCGAACTTTGTAGAAATGTATGTTTAATTTTCCTGGACTACTATTCCTTTTCGAATAAATGGGGAGCGAAATGCTAAGGATAGGTATTTATACTTAATTGTTGGAATGCTCATTTTAGATTGGTGAAATTTTGATCTTTCACCATTGTATATTAATCTATAGACTAGCAATTTTTGAGCTAGAAAGCTGAAATTTAGTATATATAATCTTTGGTTCAAGAGTAAGGCTAAGTTCTTGAACCGGAATAGCCGCCCACAAACACGCCCACAATCGCCATTTTTGTTGAACAACCTCAATTTGGTAGAGTTAAATTATGTTTTTCGTATAGTTACGATAAAAGCATAACACTAAAATTTTGCACACGTAAACTTTAGGTAAACTTCCTTCCAATTAAATAAAAAATTTCAGTTTGGGCGTGGCTGACGCCCATTTTTCATACAAAACCATCAATATTGTTTTTATAAAATAACAATTGTTATATTAAAGCGAAAAACATTAATTTTTGTAGGTGTTACTTGCACATAAACATCTTGTGTATGAAATCAAAAAAAATTGATTTTGGGCGTGGCTGACGCCCACTAGAATGTATAAAAAAATTGTTTTTGCAGATAGACGGTATTTATAATTAATCTGTAAGCCAAAATTCTCTCTTAGTAGAAACTAAAAAGTGTGTGAATGAAAAAAATTGTTTGAATTTTGGGCGTGGCTTATGCTCTTTTCTTATGAAAGAACGAAAAACGTAGTTTTAAAAATTTAAGGTACTATCAATATTCAATTTAAAACTTTTTCCTTCCGTTTGTTATTTGAAAAATATATCTCTACATTTTCTTGTGTAAATTTTTTCAATACGCCCACTTTTAAAGGCGTGATTTTGATAAAATACCTTTGTTCAGGTAAGATTGTTTAAAAACTACTCGATTCAGCTGTAGTTTTACACATATGCCTAAATACTGATCAAAGCTCAGTTAGTGCTTCAAATTTTTAAGACACGCCCACTTTTAAGGGGCGTTTCCGTCAAAAGTCGTATAATGCATTAATTTTTTAATGTTTATTATCTATCGGTCGCAGTTTTGAAGTAAAAAGATGAACACTTTGATTTACATTCCTCGGTAACGTAGCAGAGTGGGGTCCAAGAATTGTTAAGAACACCCATAATCGCTATTTCCATTTAAAATCTAATTTTTAAAAATTTAAGTTTTGTCTTGTTTTGTTCAAATCGATCTGCAAGAATAAAATTGAATGTCACTGAGCTCATACCAATTGCCTTGGCAATAAAAAGTTTTAACTTGCGCCAGCACAGCACTGATTGAACATCACACCACACAAAATTAATGTTATTGAATTTTTTTCTGTCTGCTAAAGAAGAATTTTGTTTCTGAAACTGGAACATCTACTGGCTGTGGGAGCCGAACGCATACACATACAAAAATATAGGGAATAGGGTATCCAACAGTTCGTTGCAAACGTACTGTAGCTCTCGCTTATGTTTTTTATTTGAAATTATAGGTACTTTAAGGCAAGTTATGTATTCGTAAAAAAGTCTTAAGATAACAATCAAAGTAATATAATAATATGCCTAATAATATAATAATATATAATATAATAATATATAATATAATAATATGTAGGTATAATATATGTATACCTAATGCTGATAGCGGACATGAAAAAAGTTGTTCGAAGAATGTTGTCCGTTTCTGAATGTCTTATATTTGTAAAAGCACCTACAGCATTAACAGGTGGTTGGATTACCCTTAACGTTGGTACCCAAATCATACCTACCAAAACTCCGTTTTCTGTCCACACCCAATACAATCAAGGTATTTTGATTCTCATTCTTAATTCCATACGAATATTACTTTTATTTCATTCCACCTTATTCATTAACCTGTTATCCCCACTCTACTTTAATAACAATTGTGTTTTTTGCTTCCCATAGCATTCTATACAAAAATCATCGTGAATTGTCTCCCTCGAATCCCCAATTAAAATTTATACAGCATTCTCGTTCTTCCAATCTGCAAATCCATTTATATTTGCAGCGTTTGTAGCTCTCCGAATACCCAAACCGGGGAGTTGTGACATTTCTTGATAGATGCCGCTCGAAGCGTTCTTCTTTTCAGTAGTACTATTCAATATAACAAAGGTAGTACTATTCACTATATATACAAAGCTTTCACTAACTGAATTGACCGCGGTAAGGCATTACATATATAAACTATAGTATTCCCACTTGAGGTGCGCCATCTATCGACGAAAAACTAAGCTCTAGAATACCATGGGAAGCAACAACAACAATTTCCACCATTTTAATTGTTGTTGTTGCTTCCCATGGTATTCTAGAGCTTAGTTTTTCGTCGATAGATGGCGCACCTCAAGTGGTAGTACTATAGATTATACATATACAATGGGTAAGGTTTGCGAACGGACAAATGGTTTTTCGGTGTTTCCGCTATCGTTATTTCTGCTTAGGCTAGGCGTTTCTTTTTCCTGCATTTCTACTTCTTGTGCCTCAACTGTTTGGTTATGAACATTTTGTTTGTATAACTTTTAATAATTTCTTTAAGGGTAGGTTTCCCGACAAAAAATTGATTGGTGCTTTGCGCTAAGCTTTGGAGCGTTCTCAATTTTTTAAATATTTTAATGAAATAAACGGGTTTTGATTTAAAATATATTAGGTAAAATATTTGTTTGGTTATATAAATAAAAAAAAAAATATTTGCTCCTAAAAACCGCTAGAAACCTTAAAAAATCACTAAATTTAAGTAGGTACTTGTTTAAATCGATGGGGCTTGTACAAATAATTTTTTTTTATTCTTTTTTATATTTTTTCCAAGAGCAAATAGATGTCAAGTGGTCGTATCGGTTTTGTTTTTTTTTTTTTACTTATTTATTTATTTAAATATTCAAAACTATGAAAAAAGGGCAAATTTGTATTGTGGTATGAATGTAATATTTGTTAGACTTCCAAAATATAAGATTTAGCGAAGTCAAGTTAACTTTTTTTCAAAGCCAAAGAATATTTGCAGTTTTTTTTATGTTTATAATTTTTTATACAAAGAATCGAAAAACATTCTTTTTTTACGATCAAGTACTCGTCGTGTGCGGTCGCGTTGTTTCTGTGCGCGTGTGTCACCCAAAAAAATATTACAAAAAAAAAAAAAAAAAAAAAACCAAACCATACCATACATACCATAAATAGTGCAATAAATCTAAAGCCATAAATTTAAATTCAGCCCAAAACTCGAAAAAATAAATAGAATCAGTGCCAATTAAAAAGAAAAAGAAAAAAAATATACACCAAATACCTCGCTCGCATTCGCAGCACAGCATCCAACAATACCTATCCTCTCCACCCGCGCCACCCATAACTGTTGCTTTCTATGCAGTGCCAGCCTCTTGTAAGGCTTATTGCAAGAGGTTTTGCACTGGATAGGTGAGTAACATTTGATGTATATTTCAATCGTGTTTTTTTTTATATTAATTCCCGTTTGCAAATTGTTTTATGGGCATAACACCTAGGACAGTTTGTTTATAATTGGAATTAATATGGGCCTTTACTGCACGGCTGAAATTAGTTTCGTCAAAGTTGAATTTTTCGTGTTTAGTTTTTCAAAATGGTAAGCGATTTTTGTGTTGTATATTCAAATGTTCGTGGGCTAAGAAAGAATTTCTTTTCTGTATACGCCCATACTGTGCAATACAGGCCAGCTGTTTTGGCATTAAGTGAAACCCAGGTTGGACAGAATACTGATTTATCAGAATTTTGTTTGTTTGGATATAACTTAGTGCCATTACTTTTTTCCCACCATGGTCTTGTCGTTTATGTTATAAATGATATTGCTTGTCAGAGTCTTCCCCAATATGGGCATTGTTCTAATACGAACTTTAATTTCCTGTGGCTCAAATTCACTGTCCGCAAGCATATCATTCATTACTGTTTTCTTTACAGGAGTCCGAATCTTGACAGCATGTCTACTTGTGATGAGTTAGATGTTTTGTCAGATTCAATTTCTCGAATTGTTTCCCATTGTCCTCACACTGAAGTCGTGATTACGGGCGACTTCAATGTACACAATTCAAGTTGGCTCCGCTATTCTGGCCAGACAACACTCGAAGGAAGGTATACCGAGATCTTTGCTGAGTATAACCATCTTACCCAGCTTGTCGATGAGCCTACTCGTATACCGGATGTTGATGGGCATTCCACCCATACTCTTGACTTGTTCCTTACTTCCCATCCTGATAAATATACTATTAAAGTAACTTTTCCATTTGGCACCTCGGACCATTGTGTCATTTCAGCTAATTTCTCGATCCCCAACCATCCAGTTAAAGAAAAAATTCCCACTAGGACCGTTTGGGAATACGAGAAAGCCAACTGGGACGGTCTGAATAATTTCTTTCGCAATTTTAACTGGTCATTATGCTTCCTCGATAATGACATAGTTGCCAGTGCTGAAATGATTACAGAAGTGATTTTTCTTGGAATGAGAACTTTTGTCCCTCACAGCACAAAATGTATCAAACCAAAAGAAAAGTCTTGGCTTACCGAAGAGTGTAAAGAAGCTATCAGGTTGAAAAAAGTAAGCTTCAGAACCTACAAAGCCAACCCAACTGAGGAAAATCGGAAGAAACACAAACAAGTTAGGAACTCGTGCAACTCCGTTATATACAAAACGAAATTTTTAAATGACCAGAAGTTACGGCAAAAAATTCTGCAATGTTCCAAAGGCAGTAAAAACTTCTGGTAATTTGTAAAAAACGTCAAGAACTCAACGTCATCATCAGTTCCAACGCTCATCGTCGACGATAAACCAATTGTCAGCTCTTCAGAGAAGGCGAATATGCTCGCAGCTCATTTTGCTGCAAGTTATATGTTGCCTGCAGGCAACAATGCCCCTCCTGTACTTGAGAACGTAAATTTTTCTATGGGACAGGTATTTTTCCGCACTCGTACAGTAGCAAGAGTTCTTCAAGATCTTGATTTACACAAATCCGCTGGCCCGGATGGTATACCCCCTAATCTTCTGAAGAGGTGTTCTTCATCGCTGGCAAAACCACTGTGTAAGCTTTTCCATCGCTCCTATCGTTCAGGAATCTTTCCTAGTAGATGGAAAACGGCATTTGTCCAGCTCGTCCCAAAAAAAGGTGACTCCTCCTCCCCCTCCTCCTACCGACCAATTGCACTTACGTCCCTTCTTTCCAAGGTCATGGAGACGCTGATAAATCATCAGCTCAAGAAATATCTCGAAGATCGGGAGCTTTTAAATGACCGGCAATACGGCTTTCGTAGCAATCGTTCCACTGGTGATCTGATGGCATATCTCACCGAAAAGTGGAACAAATCTGTGCATCGCTTTGGCGAAAGCAAGATTATTGCGCTTGATATTTCAAAGGCATTTGATAGAGTTTGGCATGAAGCTCTTTTATCGAAAATGTCGTTGGATTAGAAGCTATCTTCTGGACCGTTCAATACAAGTTGTATTAGACGGTTTCAAGTCTGATCTCCACAAAATAAATGCTGGTGTGCCCCAGGGCTCCGTTCTGTCTCCGACTCTCTTTCTCATTTTTATAAATGATCTCTTGTCTGTGACTTCTAATCCATTAAATTGTTTTGCTGACGACTCAAACCTCAGCTTTTCATATACGTTTGATAATTCAAGGCCTTCGCCTTCGGACGTGTTATTACAACGAAATCGTATGATAAGTTCGTTAAACTCCGATTTAAACAGCGTTGTGAATTGGGGTACTAGAAATCGTGTGGAGTTTAATGCGTCGAAAACTCAATGCTGTCTTTTGTCGTTGAAGCTAAACATACCCCCTATGCCATTATCCATGAATGGTACTTGCATCGAGGAGGCCGAACAGCTATCAGTACTCGGTATGTGTATCAGTGACAATCTTCGTTGGAATGATCATATACTTGAGATTGCCAAGAACGCTGCAAGATGCTTAGGCTTTCTTAATAGATGCAAGAAGTTTTTCACCCCTTCTGATCTGGCTAAAATTTACAAAGCGTTTATACGCCCTAAACTCGTGTATAACTCCCATCTCTGGGCAGGTGCTTCTCAATCTTTTCTCCACCTGCTCGACAGAGTTCAGAAAAAAGCGTTAAAACTGATAGGAGAGGGAAACATTATGGAAACATTTCTGTCACTCGAACATCGTCGAAATGTCTCATGTCTTTCCTTATTTTACAGATTCTTTTACAAAAAATGCTCACTCGAGGTAGCCAGCTGCGTTCCTCCCCTTAAACATTTCCCCCGTAATACTCGTCTTGCTAGGAACGCTCATCACTTTACACTTGAGCCCAATTTCGGACGTACCGTGAAATATAGAGATTCTTTCTTTAGCCGTACAACACGAATGTGGAATGGATTGCCTGGCACAATTTTTCCTTGCCATTTTGATCTTCAAACATTCAAGATCAATGTTCATCGACACCTCCTTTCCCTTCCTTCCTAACTTCCTATCGCTCGCGCTGTGACTTATCATTAAAAAGGCTATAACAAACCCCTTGAGCGCGTGTGCATTATAAAAAAAAAAAAAAAAAAAACTTTGCAAGCTGCCCTGCTGAGGCTGGAAAGTAGTTTGTTGGATTGCTTTGTAAGCTATCGGTTAAAAAAAAAAAATCTTTACATATTTAAAAAAGCATTTGAATGTAACAACATTTGTAGTTCCGTTGTGAGGAATCTGGAGCCAATACGATGCTAACATATTTTTTGTATTTTTTTTTTTTGTATTTTGTATTTTGTGTATTAGTTGCAATTAAAATAAATATAATATTTCGTACTTTGTTTTTAATTTTAATTTTGAAAAGTTGTCTATTTCACGTTTTTGACCAGTAAAATTCCTGAACCACGCACACATAGACATTGGTAATTCCAAAGAATGCCACCGCCAAATCTAGCAGAGCTCTCACATTTTGTTTCCTATTGACTTGACTGGAGTTTTTTCTACTTTTTTAAGCAAAGTATTTTGTCTAGATTTATGTATATCATGTCAAAGGGAATAAAGTGCACGACTGGGTCGCACGAACTTGCTCTAATGTGTTAAAATGATCTTGAGTGCTTGAGATTTTGGGAAAAAGCGTTGAAAAAATCATATGAAATTTTATAAATCACTTAAAAATCAATACCTTTAAAAGTCTTTTGGAGAAAATGGAATAAGCCATCAGGTTTCTTTTACTTTTTTGAATTTTTACAAAAAAAAATTTCAAAATAGTCCGACCAGTTTGTTTTTAAACAGTTTTTTTGAAAAACTTTTTGGAAATATATTCCAATTTTTTTTTTGAGTATGCCAACTTCTAGCACTTTGTAGTTTTTATCAGAAAAATAAAATAAAAAAAATATAGATTAAACCGTTTATGGAACGAACAAAAATTAAAAAAAAATATTGAAACTTTTTTAAAAAACTCAAGAACAGGATATTTCAAGTTATTGAGAATCAAGGAGGTTGTACAAAGTATTGACTTCAAAATTATTAGGTAACTCGGTGTTTAAATGAATAAAATATTGACAAATCTTGACTGTCTTTATACTTATTTCGCATTTTTTACTTGCGATTATAGGTACTATAAGGCAAGTTATGGATTCGAGCAGAAAAAAAAATTTGAGATAACAATCACACATGACATTACGATGATGGAGAAGTCGAAAAAAGTGGGTCTGGGAATTCCGTCCGTCTGTCTGTCTGTCTGTCTGTCTGTCTGTCTGTCTGTCTGTTCGCGCCTCTGGAGGCTGAACGGGTGGGCCGATTTGCTTCAAATTTGGTATTTAGGATTTATTTGGCCGTCCCTCGGAACGTATTTTTACTTGCGATTATAGGTACTATAAGGCAAGTTATGCATTCGTCGAAAAAAAAAGTTTTGAGATAACAATCAGACATGACATTACGATGATAGCGAAGACGAAAAAAGATGGTCTAAAAATTCTGTCCGTCTGTATGTCTGTCTGTCTGTCTGTCTGTCTGTCTGTCTGTCTGTATGTAGCCTACAGCCCAAACGGGTGGGCCGAATTGCTTCAAACTTGGTACATAGACTTTTTTAGGTATTGTACAGAAAGGAAATTGAAATTTTTTTTTTAGCTCAAAAAATAACGGTACCTGCCATACAACCGTTACGTTAAAGCTTATTTTTCTCAAAAACGGCTCTAACGATTTTTAATTAAAAAAATCAGTGTTGCTTTTTAGGTACGACCAATCATATGGCTGAAAAAAAAGTTTTAAAAAATGGCTAAGAACGGTACTTTCCATAGGACCGTTTTTTTTGCTTTCGACTATCTCGAAAACGACTCAACCGATTGTTTCGAAATTTCACACACATATAGCTGTAGGTAGCTCAATTCCTATTGCATACCAATATTTTTGAAAAATATTTTTTTGTATTTTTAAAAGCATTTTTTAAAAAAAAATTTAAAAAATTAATATTTTGAAAACTGCTTATTAAATTTTTTTTTAAAAATTTTAAATAAATGTATTTGCTGAATACCTATGAACTGGCGTTTTTGAATTTTTTTTGAAAATTTTTTTCAAAAAGTTTTTCAAAAAAAACTTTTTTTCTCAAAAACCGCTCCACAGATTTTTCTAAATTTATTCTCATAAATTCAAATTTATCCAAGAAATAAAATGGCGTACTTCTTTTTCAGCTCAAATTAGTTTAAGTATTTATTTAAGAATTTTGAAAATTTTATTTTTATCAAAATCTCATGCCCATAAACCACTGTCACTCATTAGAGCAAGTTCGTGCGACCCAGTCGTGCATTTTATTTATTTTTGCTCTAGGTCCAAGAATAACGGCACCTGCCATACAATCTTGAAGACAAAAATTGATTTTCTCAAAAACGGCTCTAACGATTTTGATAAAACTTTCAGAATGCTATTTTTGCAAGAAAATCTATCTTTTGGTTTGAAATTTTTTTTCAAAATTTGTCTAATAACGGTACCTCTCATAGAACTAATATTTTCAAATCAAATTTTCTCGTAAACTATACATTCGATTTCAATAAAATTTTGGTCACAGGAAGTCATTCATAATTTTATTAATATGGCATTTCAAAATTTTCAAAAACTTTTTTGTTTGATTTTTTATAATTTTTTCAAAAAAATTTTTGGTTTTCGAAATATGTCGGAAACGGGTACATTGATTTTTTTTTAAATTATTTTTCAAATGTAAACTACAGATTGCCATATATTTGCATACTCAAATAAATTTCAAAATATTTTTTGAAAAAGTTTTTCAAAAATAACCTTTTAAAAAAAAAACTGGTCCAACGATTTTCATTATTTTTTTTTCCTAGATTGCCGTATAGCTTTGAAATTTTATTGCATACTTAGTTTTTCCGAGAAAACTCTTAAACTAATTTAAAAAATAAAAGAATTTTCGAAATTATTTAATTTTTTTTTTAATATCCATATATGCAGCCACTACGCAATTGCTTATCATAAGAGCAAGTTCGTGCGACCCAGTCGTGCATTTTATTACTCATATTTTCCTACAACTAATGACTTATCACCTTCTCTTTCAAGAGAAATTGGGGATAACGGTATAATTTTTTTTTATTTAAGAGAGAATTCATTTATTAAGCGTTTGGCCTATATAAACATTGCATAACTTTTGAAACTTAACTCTTACGTCATATTGAACAGCTTGAGAATGGCTGTCTTTATACTTATTTCGGCCACTGTATATAGCTATGTATGTATGTATAAAAATAAATTTATTTTTTGTTTGTTTGTAAATATTTTAAGTACTCCAAAACCGCCGATCCAATTAAGACGATCATGAAGTCTGGCCACGAGATGAAGAAAGACACCCCGCTGCCGGGCCATTGAAGAAGTTTGTTTGCTTATACTAAACTCAGAAACCACAACTCCAAATTAAAAAGTTCTCTTTGTTTTGAAATGTTAAAGTTTGCGGGTGGCTTGAAGGCTAAATATAACAAAAGGTTAAACGAGCGAGCAATTTTGGCGGCTAAAAATAAAGATGTAAATGACTTAAACTTTATAATTCAGAATCAAATCGTTGGTACCCTGCATTCATTTAAATCTATTGACTGTCTAACAAACGAAGATGGAAGCCATTAATTATCCAACTGAATTTTTAAGCTTCTTGCATGTGCCGCACGATTAACAACTGAAGGCAGGCTCGGTAGTCATCATGCTTCGAAATCTAAACCAACCAAAACAATGCAATGGAACGCGCTTGGTGATAAAAAAAACTGATAAGTAATGTGATTCACGCACCGATACTCAAAGGAAAATTTAAAGATGATTTAGTTATCATTCCGAGGATTACAATAATTCCAACGGATATGCCCTTTGAGATTAAACGAATTCAGTTCCCTATTCGTCTTGCCTTCGCCATTACTGTTAACAAATCACAAGGCCAATCCATTACAGTGTGTGGCCACAACTTAGAAAATTCATGTTTTTCTCATGGTCAGTTGTAAGTGACATGTTCACGTATCGGCAAGTCATCCGCTTTTTTTGTTCTTGAAACTGACAAAGAAACAAAAAAATACGTATATCAGAAGGTTCTTCAATAAAGAGAATTAAACAGAGTGCATCCCATGCTGCACAATATGTATACATAATTTCAAATAAAAACAAACTACATATTTTGTTCATATAAATGACTTGAAATTCTCTATTGTGATGTTGCCAAATATCACAGATTCAACAAATTCTTAAGAAAATATGTTATTAAACACACACAAACACAATATTTTCTGATTTCATTATGACTTATCCTCACCGTTTACATGGCAATAACAGCTCAATAGCTAACTCCCTCATTCTGCTAGTCGTTATTACAAATAAAATAATATAAATCTCCCTATCGCTTTCCCAGTAGATTAACCCCTCTTCTGCCAGTCTGCAAATTCTGCTTAACCTATAAATGTAACATCCAGCGCCATCGGGGAGAAATGTCACAACAGAATATCGTGTTTCATGGTGTTACTATAGATTATATATGGAATGATTTTACATCGAAGCGAAACAATTTGGCGAAGATATGTATAGGTATAGTTATAGTCCTCAACATATTCGAGTATTTTAGTGTCAATACTTATTGTATTCGCATCAATATTTCTCATGACTTCTGTTTTATGTTGATTTGTCGAGAAGCCAATATTTGTGCATTCTGAGCATTATTCTTCTAGCATTGTTTGGAGCTCTTCACTGCTGCTTGAGTTAAGTATTACGTCGTCTGCAAATCGAAAATTCGAAAGTTATCTCCCGTAAATTTTTAAGCCTCTATTCTCCCAGTCTAGCTTTCTAAGGACTTCTTCAAGAGCTGCCGAAAAAAGTGCTGGTGAGAGAGGTTCTTCCTGTCTTACACCTCGTTATATTTAAAATTCTTGTCCTATACGGGTACGTTCTGTTTGTATGCAAGTGGTGCTCCAAACAAAAAATTTCGTTTAAAATTCGAACAATTTTGTCATCTACGCCTTGGCTAAGGTGGATCTTCCAAATAAAGCTCAGGTCGACTGTATAGAATGATTTTACATTTTTCTATTATTTTGCTTATGGTGTGGAAATGATCAATAATTGTAGACAAACTTGATCTTAAAACAGCTTCTTCAAAAGATTGATTGAAATCAAGAGTGGTTTTCATTCTCTCAAATAAACATTTGCAAAGACTTTATAAATTGGCGATATTATGCTTACAGCTTATAGGTCTATAGTTGTTGATATCGTCTTTATTACCTTTTGTAGGAGTATTATCTCTTATTTCGTACATTGGGACTACTTTTGTGACCAAAAGCTGATTGAAAATATGTGTCAAACAGTTGGCCAATGAAAACTTTCCAAACTTGAGATATTCTGCTACTATCCCATCGTAAACTTTGCTTTTGTCGTTCTTTAAGCTAAGTAGTGCGGTCTCAATTTCGATTTTCAGAAAAGGTGGGAATTTTTCTTCATAATTTGATTGTGTCGGAATAATTGATCTGCGGTTCTTGGTGTTTGTTTTGAGTATAGTTGAGAACAAAATTTAGTAGCTAATTGGTTGAAACTTTGCCTATCGTGATTCTTTCTACCATTTTCAGATATTGTAGTTATTCACTCTTTATATTCGTGGTCTGCGTTGGATTTTATTTCTTTGATGACTATTTTTAAACGGTTCTCATTAAACTTTTTGATATCTTCTTGAGATTTCACCTTCTCTGAAGAGCTGACAATTATTTTATTGTCGAAGATGAGCGTTGGAACTGATGATAACGTTGAGTTTTTTACGTTTTTAACAAATGACTATTAGAAGTTTTGACTGCCTTTTGGGACATTGCAGAATTTTTTGACGTAACTTCTGGTCATGTAAAAATTTCGTTTTATTGATAACGGAGTTGTACAAGTTCCTAACTTGTTTGAGTTTCTTCCGATTTTCCTCAGTTGGTTTGCCTTTATAAGATCGGAACCTTACTTCTTTCAAACTGATAGCTTCTTTACACAGTTTGGTAAAACAAGACTTTTTTTAAGGTTTCAGCACTGTCATCAATGTCGTTATCGAAAAAACATAATGACCAGTTAAAGTTCAGAAGGAAATTATTCAGACTGGACCAGTTGTCTTTCTCGTATTGCCAACCGGTCCTATTGGGAATTTTTTCTCCAACTGTTCGGTTGGAGATCAAGAAATAACACAATGGTCGGAAGTGTCAAATGGAGAAGATACTTTAATAGTTTTTTTATCAAGGCGGGAAGTAAGAAACAAGTCAAGAGTATGGGGGGAATGTTCATCAACATCCAGTATAGGAGTAGGCTCATCAAAAAGCTGGGTAAGATGGTTATACTCAGTTAAGATCTCGGTATACCTACCCTCGGCCAGAATAGCGGAGCCAACATGAACTGTGTACATTGAAGTTGCCCGTTATCACAACTTCAGTGTGAAAACAATGGGAAACAATTCGGGAAATTGAATCTGACAAAGCATCTAACTCAATAAAGTAGACATTACTGTCAAGACTCGGGCTCCTATAAAGAAACAATAATGAATGATATGCTTGCGGACTGCGAATTTGAGCCATAGAATATTTAAGTTCGTATTAGAACAATGCCCATATTGGGTATGGCACGATACAACTATTAGCCAGATGTTACCTATATCCACTGCGATGCGAGCCTCTTGTGATAAGCTTCACAAGAGACTGGCAGTGTAAAGAAAGCTATAGTTATGGGTATGGGTGCGGGTGGAAAGAATGGGAGATGAACGATGCTGTGATGCGACTGGGACTGCGAGTGATGTTTTGGTTTTTTTTTTATTTGTCAATAGTATGAATTTAATTTCAATTATTTGTGTAATTTCGGGCAATGGGAGTGCAGTGGATTAAATTGTTTTTGGTATTTTTTTGTTTCATGTAAATTTTATGTTTTTTTTTTTTTTTTTTGGTTTATTTCTTAGGGTTTATTTTTTAGGGGTCGATCGACATAACTTTCGTTTGGAAAACCTATCCAAGATAAAACGAATAAGAACATGCAATAAATTGAAGTCGGAGTGGAATCCTGTACAGGAACGAAGTTGCGCCAAGTACCAAGTATAAGGTGTTCGAAGCAGTGATGAGATTAAGCAGTTTTGATAAATTTGCCAAATCGCAAGTGTCGGATTAGCATATAGGGGCACATGCCCAGAGCGGCAAACTTTCTGGGGGCGGCAAATTTTGACAAACAATAATTATTTTCCAAAAAAATTATTTTACATTCAAAGTGATAGAAGAAAATATACAAGATCTATGAGCAGCAAGGTTTTCCGAAATTTGCCGCCCCTTAAATCCCCCTCATTCAAAGCGACAATCGAAAAATTTACAAGACCGAAGACAAGAGCGGCAAACTGACATCGATACATGAGCGAATCAATTGTTTGCCAACATTCGCCGCCCCAATTACCATACATTCATAGCGAAAACCGAAAAATATTTAAGACCCAAGAACAAAGATACATATGCTTACCAACATTTTTCACTTCTTAAAAATATACATACATTCAAATTCAAAGCGAAAAATGAAGACCGAAAAATATTTAAAAAAAAAACCCAAGAGCGGCAAACTGCCAAAGATACAAGATTGAAGTTATTCCCCCCTATCATGGTATCCGTTTGGAGAATCATCCGATTGGAGCATTTATTGTGTTCATGGTATCCAAATTGGAAGAGAAATAAAAATGCTTAAAGAATTGCATATTTGGCATAAGGCAAACAAAAAATAAGCTAGGAACTGGGAGCAGGAGGAAAGATACGCTCTGAAGACCACCAACACGATCATAACGTCATGCATAGGTCTCACAAGCTGGTCTTGAATGGGAAAAGATATTGTAATGAAAACCGCGAAAAATGCCTCGGATGATCAAATCAATAGGCGAACACCAACTACGCCGAGGAAATTTAATGTCGGACGACTTCAATCGGAAGAGACCGCCGCTGCCTATGCTGACCTTCGACTGGTGATAGGAACCCGGAAGACCAATGGCATATATGTCAACAAGCCATAAGAAGTGCTGGATCGTGGACCCAAAAAGATACTAAGCCTCCAGAAATTTCTATGTTTAGCTGAGAAAGGATAAGAAACGCCTACTCAAGACGTAGCAAGGACACCAACAACTAGAAGTCGAGGAGATGCAGAGATGTTTTTGTAGAAAAGAGGTGCAAGAGGTGCAACAGGTAAAAATACCATAGTGGAAACGCAGGCGATTTTAGCCATTTGGAGAGACTACTTTAGATGGTTGCTAAATGGCAACAACAGCTAAGATTCCGCCCAAGATCAACTTGTTCCAGTTAATCTAGATGACGACCACGAACTACACCCGCCCCACCAAAATGAAATCAATGTAGCCATCACCAGACTAAAGATGAATAAAGCAGCTAGATGTAATGGCATACAAGCGGAGCTTTTTCAACACGCTGGAGATTACCTGGTCAGGAGCATACACCTACTCATCTGCAAAATATTGCCGGAGGAAAGTATGCCCGAAAAGTAGAATCTCAGTACCATCTACCCGATTCACAAAAAATTAGACCGCCTACTATGCGCCAACTATAGAGGCATAAGTCTTTTAAACATCGCCTATAAGACCCTGTCCAGCGTTTTATATGAACGTCTCAAGCCGTTTGCTGATGACCTTATAGGTCCTTACCAATGCGGCTTCAGACCTGGAAAATCTACGACCGACCAAATTTTCACATTACGCCAGATCCTGGAGAAACCCCACGAATAAGACATCGACAGCCAACACCTGTTCGTCGATTTAAAAGCAGCCTACGACAGTTTTAATAGAGTTGAATTATATCGTGCCACGTCCATGTCCAACTTTAGAATCCCTGCTAAACTGATACGTCCTAACAAGAAAACGTTAGAAAATGCTCGCTGTTACGTCCAAGTTGGTATGGACTCTACTGAAGCTTTAGAAACTACCAGAGGTCTAAGACAAGGTAACCCACTGTCATGCAGCTGTTTTAACATTGTGCTGGAAAATGTCAGGCGGAACACCAATGCCAGCACATCGGGCACCATCTTTAATAAATCGACACAATTACTTGGGTTTGCAGACGACATTGAGGTGATAGGAAGAACAAAGCGAGCAGTAACCGGTGCTTTCACTACCATGGAAACAGCAGCAAGCAGAATGGGACTGAAAATAAATGAGGACAAGACGAAATATATATGCTTCCATGAACAAAAGTCAATTCTCACCATTGACTTGGTCAGAACGTGACCATTTATAGGTAGGTACAACTTCGATGTAGTCAATGAATTTGTCTACCTGGTACTGCTGTAAACACAGGCAACAACATCAGCGCTGAAATCAAACGCAGAATAACTCTTCATAATCGATGTTTCTTTGGGCTGAGTAAGCAATTCAGGAATAAGGCCCTATCGAGAAGAACCAAGGAGACACTATATAGAACACTCATCTTGCTCAATGGTTACCAATTTTAGATTGTGAAGTGTAGTCTCGTAAAGTGTAGTGTTATAAAGTACCTAAAATAGATATGAAAAACTAAGAATGCAAGCTTTAGTCCAAAGAAAGTGACGAAAATATAGGTACGAGTATATGAAAAGTATTAAAATATAATTTTTGTTTAATTTATTGGTACAAAATTATAGAATAAAATCAAGTTTCCTTTGTTTTTGGTTAGCAAATTTTGTAATGATTTCATCGATATCAATTTTCACATCTTTGTGCACATTCATTAGAGCAAGACCGGTGAGACATTCTTCTACCATATTTGATCGCAGCCACGTTTTAAGTCGCCTATGGGTATAGAACGACCCCTCTGCTGTTGTGACGCTAACAGGAAGTGAAGCTATTACTTTGAATATTGCATGAATGTGTGGATACAACGTAATATCAGAAACATCTAAAATTTCTGGAAGACACTCGGGAAATGGCCGCCCCTCTTCAGTTTCTGGCTGCCATTTCCTTATCCACAGCTTTTATTCCTGGACGACCATTGATATGGGTGGATGATTTAAAAAGCTGAATGTACGTATTAGCTGTTACACACACAGATTCTAAATCAGCTTCGGAGTAAGTTGTTTTCGGCAAAAAAAACTCCTAGCTGAGATTATTCTAGCACATCGGTGGAGAGACGATCTTTTAAATCTTTACTTACTTATGTTGGCGCCACTGGAGCGTGGTACTCCAAGGCCTTGCTGAGAATGCCCCTCCAGCCGGCTCGATCTCTAGCCTGCTGTCTCCAATTACGTACTCCAAGTTGACGGATGTCTCCCTCTACCTGATCGCTCCATCGAAGATGAGGTCTACCTTGGCTTCTGACTCCCTCGGGTTTGGCGTTGAAGACTTTACGAGCTGGACCGTCGATGTCCATTCGCTCTACATGGCCCAGCCATCTTAGTCTTTGGATTAAAATTTTTCTGGCAAATGAATTTTCATCTGATTGGGAGAGGGTCCATGCTTCCGCACTATACAGCAGGACCGGGATGATGAGTGTTTTATACAGTGTCACCTTGGTTCTCGAAAGGGCTTTACTCCTCAATTGCTTACTCAGTCCAAAGAAACAGCGATTAGCAAGAGTTAGTCTGCGTTTGATTTCAGCGCTGATGTTGTTGCCTGTGTTTACAGCAGTGCCCAGGTAGACAAATTCACTGACTACCTCGAAGTTATACCTATCAATGGTTACGTTCTGACCAAGTCGGTGGTGGGATTGGACTTTTGTTGTCCTTCTTCGTCTTGTCCTCGTTTATTTTCAGCCCCATTCTGCTTGCTGCTGGCTCCATAGTAGTGAAAGCACCGGTTACTGCTCGCTTTAATCTTCCTATCACGTCAATGTCGTCAGCAAACCCAAGTAATTGTGTCGATTTATTGAAAATGGTGCCTGATGTACTGGCATGGGTGCTCCGTATTACATTTTCAAGCACAATATTAAAACAGCTGCATGACAGTGTGTGACAAACAGGTGGTGGGTGTCGATGTTATACTCTTGGGTTTTCTCCAGGATCTGGCGTAATGTGAATATTTGGTCGGTGTTAGATTTTCCAGGTCTGAAGCCGCATTGGTATGGACCTATCAGGTCGTCAGCAAACGGCTTGAGACGTTCACATACAACGCTGGACAGGATCCTATAGGCCTCTATAGTTGGCGCAGAGTAGGCGGTCTCCTTTTTTGTGAATCGGGCAGATGGTACTGAGATTCCACTCATCGGGCATACTTTCCTCCGACCATATTTTGCAGATGAGTTCGTGTATGCTCCTGACCAGGTCATCTCCAGTGTGTTTAAAAAGCTCCGCTTGAAGGCCATCACATCCAGCTGCCTTATTCATCTTAAGTCTGGTGATGGCTACTTTGATTTCATTTTGGTCAGGCGGGTGTAGTTCGTGGATGTCATCTAGATAAACTGGAACAAGTTGATCTTGGGCGGGATCTTGGCTGTCATCGCTATTTAGCAACCGGTTAAAGTAGTCTCTCCAGATGGCTAACATCGCCTGCGTTTCCACTATAATATTTCCATCCTGATCTTTGCAGGGCCCAGGGCGGCTTGTGAAACCGGATGTAGACTGTTTCACCCTTTTATTGAAGTTTCGTGCCTCTTTTCTGCAAAAACATCTCTGCATCCCCTCGACTTCGCTTTGCTGGTGTCCTTTTTTCTTCCTCCTGAGTAGATGTTTCTCAATTTTCCTGCGCTCCACGTAGAGATTTCTGGATGCTCTAGTATCTCTCTGGAGCCACGACTTGTATGCCTCCGTTTTGGCTTTGTTTGCCTGAGCACATTCGGAGTCGAACCAGGGGTTTCTGGGGGGTGGATGTGAGAAGCCCAATACCTCTGACGCAGCACTTTTTATGGCTTGTTGACATAGCAAGTCGGTGTTCGCCTAAGAACTTCCATGGAGATCCGTACCCTAAGTTTTGCACCGACTAGGTAGTGGTCCGAATCGATGTTTGCTCCTCGGAATGTACGGACATTCATAACGCTGGAGGAGTGTCTTCCATCAATCACAACATGGTCGATTTGGTTGCAGGTTTGACCATCTGGGGATCGCCATGCGCCCTTGTGCGTGCTGCTCAGCACCATGTTTTTTCCCGCTGCAAAATCGATGAGCCTCAGTCCGTTGTCGGAGGTGGTGTTGTTCAGGCTGTGTTTTCCGATCGTCATACCAAAGATGTCCTCCCTCCCAATTTTGGCATTGAAGTCTCCCAAGAGGATTTTAGTGTCATGTTTTGGGCACTGCTCGTATGTTTTGGCGAGGAGCTCGTAGAAACATTCTTTGGTAGCGTCGTCTTTCTCTTCTGTAGCGGCATGGGCGCTAATTAGGCTTATGTGGTGGAACTTGGCCTTAATGCGGATCGTTGTCACTCTCTCGCTGACTTCGCGAAAGCTCAAGATCTTTTACCTAAGTCTTCCTCTGACAGTGAATCCGCACCCAAACAAGCGCGATCTCCCATCAAGGTGGCATTTCCCATAGTAGAAATCACAGTCCTCTGTAATTCTCAGACCCGGTCCATCCCATCGCATCTCCTGCAAGGCTGTTATATCAGCGTTTAGACTGGCGAGGGTCTCTGCTAGTTGCTTGGCTTTAAGCGGCCTGTTTAGCGTACGCACATTTCACGTGCATATGCGTAAATCGTTGTCCTTTTTTCGTTTGCGAGTGGGGTCGTCAACATTTTTGGTTCTTTCATCCGAGGCATTTTCTGCGGTTTCATCACAATAGAGTTTTCCTTTCATGACCGGCTTGTGAGGCCTGTGCATGACATAAAGATCTTTGTGGTGGTTGGATCTTCAGAGCGTATCTCTTTCCTCCTGCTCCTAGTTCCTGAGAAGATAACTCAGGTATCTACAACCTATATATCCGATGGATCCAACGTTCGTCGTTAGTTCACCTTTCGGCTATCCAGCAGGCACCACTTGGAGGTGACGATACGATTTTACCCACCGACCTCTTAAGTCTGTCAAAACAAAATCCAAAAGGGGTATATAAACAGCAATTCGAAAATACTCCTCTGCAGACTGAGATGGCCGATCGTTTGTTCTCTGAATTTGTTTCGAAACAATTCTGGGTTGTCGTAGAACAACATCTAAATCCTCAGCAATCTCCTTTGCTTCTGTAAAAGGTTTGCAAAACAAGTATCCACATTTCTTCGTTTTTCCTCCAGTTATTTTTGAAAAACTTAAACATTTTTTTTTTTAAATATAAAAAGACCAATTCATAGGTATTCAGAAAATACATTTATTTATAATTTTTGAAAAAAAAAAATAATAAGTAGTTTTCAAAATATTAATTTAAATTTTTTTTTAATGTTTCTAAGAATACAAAAATTTTTTCAAGAATATTGGTATGCAGTATAAATTGAGCTATCTACACCTACATATGAGTGAAATTTCGAATCGGTTGAGCTGTTTTCAAGATAGTCGAAAGCAAACAAATCAGTCCTATGGAAAGTTTCGTTATTTGGCATTTCTTAAAACTTTTTTTCAGCCGTATGATTTGTCGTACCTAGAAAGCTACACAATTTTTTTAAATCGAAATCGTTAGAACCGTTTTCGAGAAAAATAAGCTTTAACATAACGGTTATATGGCAGGTACCCATATTTTTTGAGCTAAAAAAAATTCAATTTCCCCTCTGTGCAATACCTAAAAAATCTATATAGCAATATTTAAAGCAATTCGACCTGTATAATGAAACAGGAAAAACGCTCCGAACTAGACTTGCACTTATATCACTATTTGAATAAATTATAAAATCAAAGTGCCTATGCCCAGTCAATTTATTCATGAGGGATAACTGACAGGTTGCTGAGTTGAAAACAAAATTCAAATATTTGAAGAAAACAAAAAACGGGTAATCCAGTTTATCCATTGCAGGTGGATCCATGAGGAAAAATTGGTACCTCGTAAAACTATATTTCGTTGGAAAGGTAGCTATTTTAATATTCTTTAACTTTCATCATCGCGTCACATATCGAAATGCTGTAGGAAAAAAGTTATACACACGCTACAGAAAAAGGCGCAACTTAAGAATAAGGCTTATATGTTCCTATCTTTGAAGTATACGGTATAAGATTTAAATAAAATGAATAATGATTCAAACTTGTTACAATTCTTTGTCATTTTAAGATTTTATTTGCAGTCTAAAAATTTCAAAATTTTTAAAGTTTTATTTTTTTTTTCCTAATTTTTTGATGTTTTTGAACTATTTTTGTTGGTTCCCTTCTGGATCCGCCACTGCCCACAGCACGGCTACAGAGTCAAATAAAAGATACAAAATACTAAGGAGAGAACTTTGTAATTATCATCTTCGAACGATGGGTTTTGGACGGTAAGAAATACGAAACATATTCCCCTTCTTCATATTCCTTTATGGTGACCTTTACCATACAGAAAGAAACAAAATGGAAAGCAGAAAGCAAAATACACAAAATTTGCTACTTCAAACTCTCGAATTTTGTGCCTTTCGCTCTGACACTTCTACATGACACTTGTGTCAATGTATATATCGTCGTCGTTCTATTAAAACTCCCTAAATCCATTTTTAGTAAAAATGAGATAAATCAGCCAAGTTTATTCAAATGACAAGATCTATGTTCTATCAAAACTCCCTAAGCTCTACGTTCCTCTATTATCAAACTATATAGTATTAAAACTCCCGAAATCCAAAATATTCTTCGATTTTTTATATTGATTACTAGCTTTAAATGCAAATATCTCAAAACACAAATAATGGACTTAGGGAGTTTTAATAGAACGACGACGATATATGTACATGTAGAGTATGTGTGGGCTGTGCACGCGTGGCATATACGAGGGCAAGGGTAGGTTTCAGATACCTTGACAGTAAAATTAATTTTTTTGTTTATTAAAGCATTTCTTTTTTAACATAGCAGGAACATCAATGTCATACTAAAAAGAGTTTAATTAAAAAAAGGATTTTTAAAATTTTAGTTTAAACTCTGCATTTTGGTATAGATATTTTGGGTTAAGGTTTTTGCTTTTTTTCACAGGGAAGGGCGACAAAATATTGGTGCCTAGAGTGGCACTTGACCTTAATCCGCCCCTGGAAATCGCTCAGATACTTCATTAAAAGAAAACGGCCATATCTTTTCTTTACACTTACAACAATAAGCTACACTTCGAGCTTCGACTATGCCATAGCTTTATAATTCATTAAACTGTTAACAAAGGTATCAAAAGAATCAACAAATGAATACGTTGCTTACTTTCTTTTTTACAATTCTACTACGTCCGTAGGCTGATGACGCAACTGACAGGGTCGTTTTAGATAACACATAGCCATACAGCTTCAAGGACAAAATACGCTGTTTTTCAGCTAATGGCCGAGACTTGGAAAATCACTAGATACTCTGAAAAATGTGGATATATTGTGTTTTTGTGCTAGCATTAAATTTATGGAAAAATCTTAGTGGTACCTAGACGCGTACATATTTTCGAATTAGAGAACCATATGCCGAATCCCGAAAGAGAGGACCATTGTTCAGTAAAAGTAGAAAAACATTATACCAATTAAATTTCGATTGATACCCTGGTCAATGTTGAGAAAGGAGATAAATCTAGCTCTAAAAAAAATAGAGCTAATACCATTTATAAATATATAAAAAGAAGGAGATTTTGTTTTAATCTGGTAATACTACGCTTTATACCTGTAAAACATAATACTTATACTCGTTATTTACCCTGTAGAGATTTTAAAAACGATATAAAAGTAAGTATGAAATACTTTTGGCAAAAATAAGATTATCAAGGAAAACTAATGAAAACATTTTTTTTTTCACATGTAATTTATTATTTTATTATACAACATATCAATAATAAGTTAAAAAAGCACAATGACATAACAAACCTAGCGATATCAGGTGCGAGTTGATTCTTCAATGTTTCGCACAATATTTAAATCAATCAATAATTCAACGTAAGACATGCGTGAAATTAATACTTAAAGTTTCAACAAAATTCGCGCTCCATGTTTTTAACAAATCTCTCAAAATGAACAACGTAAAAGTCTTGCTGGCTATCCGCATTCCTCGAAAACTGACAACAGCGACAAAAATATAAATTCATACTGTTGTATCGTAAACAAAAACAGCTGATAATGAGTTGTTTGGCCTCATTTGCATAGAATGCTGCAGCACCACAAATGTTTACGTTTAAGAGTCTGATTTGGATGATTCGTGTGGTCAAGGTGATTTTTGGTGTGATATTATAATTGACGTCATAGGGCTTAGGCAAATTTACAACTTGGGGTAATCTTCTTCTTAAAATTTCGCGATTAATTCGAAGAAAAACCAGATCAATTTGTTTCTTTATGTGGCGTCAAGTTTTGGTAAACACCGAGAGTGTTTATAAAAGCTGGTCTCATTCTTGGGTAGTATAGTTTCACAAGTTATCTTATTGAAGACGTTTCAAGTCAAATAAACACCCTTTCGTTTTATTTTCAACAACAACAAATTCTCGTAAGTGAATTTCAATAATTTGAGGTTTTAATATTATCCAGCCTTTAATATAGTATTACTCAACTAAATACCACTTAACACAAAAAGTAATTATTTAAATAAATACGTACACATTTAAACTTTAAAATGGTACAAAATTTTAAGCAGACCGACGCTAAATATATTTGCAAGTTCGAAAGTGAAGTTAGATAAAAAAACCGAAACAGTTTGGGTTGCAAATTAAATTTTTAATTCTTATCGGTACTTACATACCACTTTTTCAGTGTAAGACTTCAGATTCATAATAAAGCAAATAAATTCATCAACATTTCGTGAGATGAAAAGATCACTTAATGCCATACCCGATAATCATCATCAAAGTTGATATGGAATCTGCAAATCGTTTAAAAGTATTACTGACCCCTAACAAAAACAGGATCAATATCATATACAATTATTATTTTGTTTAAGAATAATTTCAATAAAATTTATTTATTAATAAATATTATATTTCAGGCGTTATTGCAGTGGGCATCTATATGTACGTAAATATGAATACAGTCCTCATTATTTCAATGCTTTTGGCGGCGTTTTCTGCATCAGCTGATGGAAGAATACGTGCAGGACTTTTCAGACATCCTGGTAAGTTTAAATATTGTAAGCTTACGGGTGGAAATATTACAGCGAATGTAGTGCTTGCTTGCTAAACCTTGAGTTGTTATTTCAAACCCAGCTGGGAAAGCAATGTTTTATATCTGTACTTTGGTTCTAAAAGGGCCAATCTCCAATTTGTTAATTTTTGGGAAATTGAAAAAGAAGTTTTTTAAATTTCTAGAAACGCGAATAACTTTTGAATTATTATCTTTTTGCAAGTTTTTTCTGATTTAAAGAGTTTCATTTGTTGAAGAGTTCAACACTGTAAAATTTTAAATTTACGTATTTGCTTTTTTGTGCCTTTTTTGGACATTGGCCTTTTTGCTTTCTAGAGCAAAGTGATATTGGCCCTTTTATGAAAGCGAAAAAAAGGGGTTTTTAACTACCACGTGGTTAAAAAACAAAAATATTTGATTTTTATTTCACATTATCTATAAGTATGTAGTATTAAAACGAAACTTAAAAAAAATTAAAAAAATTCAAAAAAAAAAAAAAATTATTAATCAAATAATATCGCTGCCGCGACATTGTGGCAAGCGTCATTGTACCAAATTTAAAAACTTGGCTCATTGTGCTTTCAAAAGCTTTGAAAAGCAACAATGACGCTTTAGTAGAGCGTCATAGAGCCAAATAAGTTTATGACATCATGCCAAATTCGGCCCCAAGACCCTTTTTAAAAGCTACATCCGGCCAAATAAGAACAACAATTATAGTACTCGCGACTGTACGCAGTTGGCTGGTTTAAAACTTTTTGCAGTGATGAATATTTAATATCAAATAAGAGGTTCTCACACGCTGATCATCTGTAGTGCAAAGGTCAGATCAATAAAAAGTTCGCGCGAATTCCTTACTATTACTTTATCTTATGCTGAAAAACTAAAGATTGGTTTTAATAATTTGATATCGTGTTAGCATAAAATATATTAATACATTGCTAGTAAGAAATTCGCGCTATATCTAATTTTTAAAACCAATCTTGAGTCTTTGAGCATACGAAATTAAAATGTGTACTTAAAGCGTCTTTGTGCCGAATTGCCCTATGACGCTTTAGTTTAGCGTCATTTTGCCATTTTTTTAGTTTTGCCACAATGTCACAGCAGAGAGCGGGTCATAATACCGGTTGTCAAAATTCTAGTTTTTTTTTTTGTTGAAAATACTGTATTGCCAAAATTCTGTATTTTAGAATTCTGTATTTCAGAATCCTGTATGCCAAATATCTGTTTATCCAAAATGCTGTTAGTATAAGATTCTGTTTTTTTTTTACAATACCACAGCTAAGCATGTGCGAGTACAACCAGCATTTGTTGCAATTAATTATGTAATGGCTCATTTAATAATGACCTTGGTATGTAAAGAACAAGAAAAACAAAATTTTAAAGAGAAAGAGACGTATAAGTACGTTGTTGTCGTCTCTAGATACATAAGTGTATGAATCCATACTTAAAAGACGTTAAAATCTTAATTGATTCGAATATTTAATATATTGAGGTTTAAGTGCAGAAAAAAATTGTTTTAACGTGTAGCTGTTGTTTTTGTTTTTGTTGTTGTTGATGGTTTAATTTTGTTCATATCATTCATTTTGATGTTCTGTATTTCAAAATTCTGTATTTAAGCAAAATTTGTTTTGATAATGCACAAAAGTGCGCACTTTTGTACATTATCAAAAAAAATTTTGTTTAAATACAGAATTTTGCCCATACAGAATTTTAAAATTCAGAATTTTGAAATACAGAATTTTGTGTAAGCAGAATTTTGAATTACAGTATTTTGAAATACAGTATTTTGTAAACAGAATTTTGACCATACAGTATTTCCACCCCAACCCGTCACAGCACCGTTGTCGATGATGTTGACTTCTATACTTTTCGGTCCCAACTACCGCTATTTGGGAGCGGCCGATGTTGACGGTGCAGATATAGCTGATGACTCTGTGCTAGGGCAAGTGCAACTGAATTCTTCATAGATTTCGGTCGCAACTACCGCTATTTTGGAGCGGCCGATGATCATGGTGTACAAAAAAAGAAGACTAAATATGTTATAAGGTAATGTTTTGGGTGTTTGGCAAGAAAATAAGCAAAGTTAATTTGTAACAAGAAGCAACATAGACAAAGTGTAAAAAAACATTATCCCTTTTTAAAATCAAATTGAAATTTGAATAGTATTTCTAAAAGGGCCAATGTCGCACATTGGCCGTTATTTCACTCTTATTAAAACAACATTGGCCCTGAATAGTCATCGGTACTTTGGAAAAGGCTAATAGGAGCACATTGGCCTTTGTTACAGGCATAGACATTGGGCCTTTTAGAACCAAGGTACAGATATATTCCCCAAGTTTCAACTGGACGCCACACGGGGGGTTTTCGTGAGGTAAATAACACCTTAAGCCGAAAACAGATGTGCAGAGGGTTTGCACGCAGCGCTGCATGCAGAGCCGAACCTAAAACAGAAGTGCATACTTTTGAAATTGTAAAATGCCTAGTTCTGTCAAATCGAAGGGAGAATGTAGTGTCTGTCTGCACGCAAATTTAGAAGATTTTTTTGCTTTACTCGTAGTCCTCGTTCAAAATACACGGGAGAGCGTTTATAAACACTTGAATAAAATGTAATTCACATGATTTTAAGCTTTTATACTACGTTTTCATTAGGGCCGAAATAAGGTAATTTGGAAATTTGTTAAAAATGTGTTGGTTGAACACCAAGCTATCTTTTTTTCTTTCTTTTTTACAACATTTCCATTCTTTCTTCTTGTTTTGTTATGTTTACGACTGCCGTTGCCCTGGATTTTATTTAAAAAAAGTTGTTTTGTTTTGATTACTTCTTTCATTGCCTTGTATTTTGTTTTGCTTACTTTTGCCGTTGCCTTGGATTTGTTTCCAATTTGACATTTTAGAAAATATCTGTTCAATTGACTCAATTAACTTATACATTATGTATGTTTAATCATTTATACACTACCTACAATAGCAATTTAAGCATTTTTTTTTTTATATAATGCACACGCGCTCAAGGGGTTTGTTATAGCCCTTTTAATGATAATTCACAGCGCGAGCGATAGGAATTTAGGGAGGAAGGGAAAGGAGGTGTCGATGAACATTGATCTTGAATGTCTGCAGATCAAAATGGTAAGGAAAAATTGTGCCAGGCAATATATTCCACATTCGTGTTGTACGGCTAAAAAAAGAATCCCTATATTTCACGGTACGTCCGAAATTGGGCTCAAGTGTAAACTTATGAGCGTTCCTAGCAAGACGAGTGTTACGGGGGAAATGTTTAAGGGGTGGAACGCAGCTGGCTACCTCGAGTGAGCATTTTTTATAAAAGAACCTGTAAAATAAAGAAAGACATGAAACATTTCGACGATGTTCGAGTGATGGAAATGTTTCCATAATGTTTCTCTCTCCTATCAATTTTAACGCTTTTTTCTGAACTCTGTCGAGCAGGTGAAGAAAAGTTTGAGAAGCACCTGCCCAGAGATGGGAGTTAATTTTAAAATTATAGTTTTTATTTAATAGAAGAAAAATTATCAAATCATTAATTTGTACGTGCTTTATGCAACTTTGTTTCTCTACTAAGATTGTGTTAAGTTTTCTAGCTTGAGCCAAACTCAACTTCTCAGTTCAAAAAATTCAATTGTGTCGACTATAGCAAACCTTGTTTATTGCGTGCGAATAAACGCCGAACATCTGTTTTCGGCAAAACTGTCAAAATACTAATTATTTTAATTTTTTTTCGTTTGTTGTTGTGGCTGCAATGAAACTAGGCAGCCTTTTAGGAATAGAGACATCGTGCAGCGCAAAGCTGCGTGCATACCCTGGAAAGTGACAGCTCCCATAAGAACCTTAGTAATTTATTTTCTCTGCATGGGAAAAGGCTGCACATCTGTTTTGACCATTAATCGCATTCCACTGTATCAACAAACTTTCTTTCCTATCTTTCTATTTCTTCTCTCCTCGCTCGCACATGTTCACTCATAATAATGGTATTCATATCCCCTTGAGTGCGAGTTCATTATAAAAAGAATATTCAACCAATCAACAAAGCATTGACGGTTTTATTTTATATTTTTTGCAGATCATCCTGGAAAATGTCATCTTGGTGATGCCATAATGGAATTCGGAGAAGTTTCAAAGAAACACAATGGTGAATGCGCAATGGTTACTTGCTATGAGAACGGACATGCATCAATAATGCATTGCATTAAACAAAAGATGAGAGATGGATGTATGGAGGGAAAAGTTTTGTACCCAGATGCAGCATTTCCGGAATGTTGTAAGCGAGAAATATCATGTAATACATATTACTATTCTTCAACTTTCTGATTTCAATTGTTAGAAAAGAGTAGACCCTTAAGATATTAATTATTATATTTAATAAGGCTAAACATGTGACTGATATATTATAAAACTTTTAGTTTTACGAAATAAATATAAAAATAATGTAATAAAAATTTGAACTGGCTTTTTTTATTTTCGTTTTGTAAGTGTAAGTAATAATAACTATTGACTTCTGTGCAGTTAATAATGACTGGATAGAGCGTATCAATAAACTTGAAGTAGAGTGCAAAACGTTTTCAGATTACATGCCAATAAAAGTGACATTTTCAACCGAATCCTCTAACATTCAACAAAATTTAAATTTGCTACCGAGTCTTAAATGGAAGAATGAGGAAACAGCTGCATATAAAATTTGTTTGGACAGCTTAATACCAGCAAATGTGACAGCTGAATCTACTAATGCACAATCTACCCGGCTTACAGAGTGTATTAGAAATTCAACATTAAACAAAAACTTCAACACCAGCACAAGTTTCAAACAAAAATGGTTTGACAAAGATTGTTTGAAAGCCAGGCAAAAATCTTTTGCACTACTGCGAGTGAAGCGAAATTCAAATAGTTACAATTTGAAAAACTGGTACATCGAAGCTAACACTCATTACAAAAATGTATGTTTAAAAAAAAAACAGAATTTGAAAACGAGCAAGCTCTAACTCTTGGAAGAACAAGGTGTTCGAAAGAATTTTGGAAGATAGCTAGAGGAATTAATGGCTTTAAACATATAATCGGACCAGAGTTATCTGCAGAAACGCTTTCCTCTCACTTTAAAAGTGTCCTTTGCAATTACTCCAACCTTGCGTTTTCATATGCTAAGCCATTAGTATCGGATGAAATGTTAGACGTTGATATAACAAATGATGAAATAAAAGCTGTTATAAATAAAGCCAAAAATGTTAAGGCACCAGGTGAAGATGGTATAACATACGAGTTTTTAGCAAATGCAACACCTACGTTTTTCAACCACTTGAAAACTTTATACAATCAAGTTTTTACATATGCTGATATCCCGTCCTCCTTTAAGAAGTCCGTGATTTTTCCCATTCACAAAAAAAGGTGCTTTGGATAGTGCTGAAAATTATCGAGGCATTTCATTTGTGAATGTCATAGCTAAAATTGTCTGCGGTATATTAGCAGAGAGACTAGACAAATGGGTGACACAAAGAGATCATCTCGAACCTCCAAGCTGGTTTTAGGAAAAACTACTCTACAATAGAACACATTTTTACACTTTCCTCAATTGTAAAAGCTTTTCAAGCAAGGAATACAAAAATGTACTCGGTTTTTGTGGATTTTAAAGCAGCCTTTGATCAAGTGAACAGAAACGCGCTCTTTTATAAATTATCGCAACTGGGCATATCTTCGAAATTCATAAATGTAATCAAGGAAATGTACACTGAAACAAAAGCAGCAGTATGGGATGGTTCAGCTTATTCAAAATGGTTTGTTACAAGTACGGGAAACAAGGTTGCCTGCTCAGCGCTCTGCTCCTCTCGCTTTTTATAAATGACGTAGTAGATGAACTTCCTGGAGGTATACATATCGCAAGTTCTACAATAAATGTTTTGTTATACGCAGATGATCTTGTCTTATTGTCCGAATCACCTGAAAATTTATAATTGATGATAAATCGGTTGGCGTCTCAACAAATGGGGGTTGACCATCAACACCGCTAAATCAAAAGTGATGATTTTCTCACGATCTGTACAATCTCAAACTCGGAATAGATGGTTCTACAATGGGAATCTCTTGGAAATATCTAGAGAAATAAGGTACTTAGGAGTCAAGTTAAACTCAATTTTGGATTTTAACAAACAACTATTAGAGAAGGTCAACACTTCGCAGAGCTTGTTGAATTCAACATGGAAAAAAGTTTTTTCAAACGACAGGATACAATTATCAGCCAAATACAAAATTTTCGATGCTTTTGTGAAATCAACCTTATGCTACGCCTCTCAGGTTTGGGGATCAGAGGAAAAGGAATATGAGGTTATTGAGAAATTCCAAAAGAATTTTTTAAAAAAACTTTTCAATCTTCTTACTTGGAAACAGGCTTACCTCAACTCATGACAAATACACTTAAAGCACAGGCTGATTTTATTGTCAAAATATGCTCTTTCCAGAACTCCAGAATATCCAAAAAGATGCTTTTATATGAATTGAGGAATAAGGATTGGTGGTTTGCGAAATGGCAATATATTGGAAGCTCTTGCGGAGAAACGCTGCATATGGACATACACAACTTGTGCAATGTAAAAGATCAGCTCTATAAAATTATCCAAAAGAATGAGGACTCAATACGAGATGCATTCATTATTAAGGCTTGCGAATCCGACAGCAGATTTTTGGAACGAAGTTCCTTATCGCGCGTTGTGAAAGGGGGCTAGACGGAAAAAATTCTGACGAAAAGTTGTCACGACAGATTTTGAAATAGTAAGCTATTGTTAGCTGTGCGGCGTGCGCATGTTTCTCTGTCTGTCTCAAGCCAGATATTTTCATTTCTATTTCGCATTGAACAGTGTGGTGTCGCGACGATTTTTGTTGTTGAGTGTATACAGGTTTTTTGTATATAAAAAGGCACGCAGACACCACACTTGTGCGCGCATGTGTCGGTGCGAGGAAATGTGTGCTGTCTGTGGGCTGGTGCGCACACCGATTTTCGGCGCTAGTAAAAATCAAAACTTTTTGATTTTTGGTGTGGGTGTCTCGACTCTCGATCGGTGTGATGTGTATGGGGATGCGCGCGCACATTTTATATTCAGTTGCATCGTATTGTGATTGAGTAAGGAGTGCGGAAGATTTATTTAAAATGTTTTTTTCCTTTGAAATCTCTTTCACAACAAAAGTGTGTACGATTTGGTGTGCAGTGTGTGGCGAAATCACGCACCAGTTTCGGTGCACATGCGCGCGCACAAGTGTGGTGTCTGTGGGCCGCTTAATAAATAATGTGTGTAATGGAAAACGGTGTTACCTTAACTGCTGGAACACAATAGAAAAACGCAGCCGGAGCCGCAGCCGCAACCGTACCGCATGCCGTACGTACCTAATTAGAAGTGCCCACAATGGAGTCGTACGTATTCTACGGTTTTTTTACAATTTCCACTGAGAAACATACATATATATGATTATAAAAGATGATAAAACATATATCGCATCATGTATAGTCTTTACAATAAATTTTTAATTACCTGACCTAATTTCTAAAAGGATTTTATTAGCACGTTGCTCTTTTTTTTTTATGGAATGTCAAAAATACGCACGTATTTATTAAAAGTTGGCCAACTCGTCCGTCGCGGTTTGCGGCTGCGGTTGCGGATCTGTCTCGTTGTGTTCACAACATTGAATTCATGTGTATTCAATATTTTCACATGCGATACGGCTGCGGTTCCGGCTCCGGCTCCATTGTGTTCCAGCAGTAATCATGGCAGTCATATATGTCTCACCAAATAACAAATTAATAGATATTCAAGAGTTCATTCATCGAGCACTGCTAGAGTATTCTAAAGATGTATCTCGAACGCTTAGCAGATACAACAAAACTTTAGATAAAGTTCCACTCATTTTAGCCGGTGATTTTAACATCAACTTCAGTAATGAAAAATCAAAACCATTGCTACAGTTTCTAGAGGAAGAATTTGATTTAAGAATTAACAATAATCCAGCAGAATCAACAACAAAATATAATACTACCATTGATGCAGTTTTTTCAAGACATTTAAATAAAATAGAATCCCAAACATATGTTTCTTACTTCAGTTACCACAAGCCAATTATTACTAAAATTGAGCCTACTGATTAAGTTTATATTACATTATATTTGTTAATAATAAAAAAAATATTATTATAACTTAAAAAAAATTAAATTTTATTACATTCCTTCACTAATTAATCGAAAGGAACTTCGTTCCATCCGGGTGTCCCTTGACACCTCTCAACTTTTTATACTCTCAACTTGATTTTAACCTTAATAATAGAAATAACTTCAACAATTCACTGAGTTACAAAGAAATATCTTTAATCCTTAAAGCAAGGAGCGAGACACTCAGTTTAAACGGTAGTCCTTACAACGGCAGCTTCAATCAATGTTGTACCCTTTGTAATTTTAAATCCAAAGAGGATTGCTTGCATGTTATAAGTATACATATGTCCTATATTTAAACAACAAAGGATACGTTTCTTTGGTAAACAAACATTAACAATGCAAGAAACACTTCATATTCTAAACGGATGTGACTGGAAAAGGTTAAGCAACGTTTTGAGAGCAATTTACAAATACCGAATGCTTTTAATAACAGAATATATTTGATTTTTGTATTTATGTAGGAACACGCATTCCTACAACATTAAAGATAAGTTAATTGTAAGTCATGAATCATTATAACGTTATTAATCCTAAACTACTTGCAGACCGCCGACGAAATATAATAGCGACATCAGCACAGTGAAGTCATCACAGTCATAGTCATACAGAACAAACAAAGCGACAACGATACGACTGCACTCAGATCGGATTGCATCCCAATTTGAGTGCAGTCAATAACAATGCAACGATGACGAGTCGATATACAAAGTAGATTGCATGTGAATTGTGACCTATTTTGTGTATCGTTTAAAAACCGCCACGAACCCACAAAATTCCAAGAAATAGCTACGAGATGGCAAGGCGAATACTGGTGTGCATTGGACTAATCGCTGGAATGTGCGGGGTGGGCTGGATAATGAGCTGGGTGTCGAAGGCGTGGGGATGGTATCGTCTCATGTCCCGCATGTACCTGTGGGACCTCATCTAATGGAAAAAACTGTGACTGGACTGGAGAGTTAAGTTGGAAACGTCGAGGTAACGACACGGTGGCGCGGCGGTCTGCAATTCGAGTTCTAGTTAAAGTAAAGCATAAAGAAAAGAAAAGCTATAATAGGAATAAAATTGTAAAGTTATGTAAAAAGTGAAGCATAAAGAAAAAGAAAATCTAAAATAGGAATAAAATTGTGCATTAATTTTAAAACTGGACAAAGTTGATTGTTTGTTTTAATTATGAATTGGATCCTACATGGGGGCTCAACCGGGATTTACTAAAAGGATTTTTAAAAAGGATTCAAGGATTTAAGCACGAATTTTTTTAATTTTTTATTGTTTTTCGTTCGTTATCTCGCTTACAGTAAAGTTGAAATCGTTACGTTGTGTGCTACGTTGGCGTCGTGCGTTAAGTTGAGATAGCTACGTCGTATGTGAAGTCGATAGAAAGTACAGTCAAGTTGAAAATAGTTACGTCGTGTCAGTCAAGTTGAAAATAGTTACGTCGCGTCAGTCAAGTTGGACATAGTTACGTCGTGTCAGTCAAGTTGAAAATTGTTACGTCGTGTCAGTCAAGTTGAAAATAGTTACGTCGCGTCAATCGAATTGGACATAGTTACGTCGTGTCAGTCAAGTTGAAAATGGTTACGTCGCGTCAATCAAATTGGACATAGTTACGTCGTGTCAAATCAAGTTGAAAAAATTTACGTGCGTCGCGTCAATCAAGCTGAAAATAGTGACGTTGTGAGTCAAGCTGAAGTAATAAAAAGTGGATCGGGTTATAACGAGTGTAGTTCCATGGACGAACTGTTAAATCTAACAACGCGGGTACTGCAAAACTTCCTTAAGAAAAGAAACTTATCGTACCGTTATAACACAAAGGCGGACTTAGTCGATAGAATACGCAGCGAGTTTAAAACCATAAAATTGGAGGAAGTCATCAACGAAACGGAAGACGGAGGACTAGCTGATATAGCGGAAAATAAATTAGAAGACGGAAAAGAAAAGCAGCAAAGCGCATACGAGGAAGAAGAAGAAGAAGAAAAAGCAGAAGAAGAAGAAAAACCGAATATGGCCAACGAAAACAACTTCGCATTTCGAGATGTGGAGGATTCCCTCGACCATTTTTCAGGGGAATCGGGGAAGAAATACGATACCTGGATAAAGGACTTCGAAGAGATTGCAACGGTGTGTAAGTGGAATGATATTCAAAAGTTCCTTTATTCAAAGCGATTGCTAAGAGGAGCGGCGAAACTCGCGATAGAAGCAACGTCAGGAGTATCCAGCTACGCGACACTAAAAAGTAAGTTAGAAAAAGAATTTAAAAGTACCAAATCGGGGATCGATGTACACCGTACACTGCAGGCGCGTGTGAAAAAGAATACAGAAAGCTTACGGGAATATGTCTACGCCATGCAACAACTTGCCAACGAAGGGGCAGTCGACGAAGCCTCACTTGTTGAATATATCCGGAACGGGATTCCGGATTCTGTTCACAATAAAACGATTCTATATGAGGCAACAACTTTAGAGCAGCTAAAAAACAAGATTGAGTGCTATAAACAAATGAAGAGGTGTATACCAACACAAAGCGCCAATAGAGGTATGCCAATGCAGAACGCCAACAGGAACAACGCGAGACCTGCACCTCTGATAAGAACAGCGCCTGCAAATGCACTTGGACCAGCAAGACGATGCCACAGTTGCGGTTCGCTATCACATTTGGCTAGCAACTGCCCAGATAAGTCGAAGGGAACTCGTTGTTTCAACTGCAATCAGTTTGGACATATATCACTCAACTGTCCGGTAAAGAATGAGATGGGTCCTTCAACATCCCGAGGGATAAGCCACGTTAATCGAATCGAATCTGATGGAAGCCACATAACGATAAAATTGGAAGGTAAGCCATATCATGCGTTCGTCGACAGTGGTAGTGACGTATCAATCATCCACGAAACTCTCCATAAGAAGGTCAAAAAAGCTCAGCTCGAAGAATCCAGTATGATGCTAAAAGGTTTTGGAAGCAGACCGCGGGCGACATTAGGATCATGTCTGGTGGAAATCAAAATCGAGGAAGACAGTCACTGGGTCCGTTTTCAAATAGTGCCCGACACATGGATTCCAGACGAAATTCTGTTAGGACGTGGTTTCCTACGCAACGTGGAGTTGTTAATGAGCAAAGGTAAGATAAAGAGTGTAAAGAACGTAATTTCAAACAACGAGGAACCGGAGCAAAGATACGAATTAGAAGAAAATGACGTCTTCAACATCGAATGGACTAACGAGGAGGATTCGGACTCGAGGTTGCAGGTGGGGAACGAAGAGTATCGTGAAGTCGTAAATCATATAGTGGAATCGTATTCACCGAAGAAGGTGCAAAAATCTTGTATTGAGATGGGGATCGTGTTGATGGACGAAGTACCGGTATATAGAAAAGCACGGAGGCTAGCAATACCTGAGAGAGAAGCAGTGAACAAACAGGTAAAAGAATGGCTGGACGAAGGAGTGATTGTACCTAGTAGATCAGAATATGCCAGCCCGATAGTCCTAGTTAAGAAGAAGGACGGAAGACACAGATTGTGTATCGACTATCGGAATTGAACAAAAAAATAATAAAAGATAGATTCCCAATGACGGTCATGGAAGAGGTTTTCGAACCATTTCACGATGCTAAGGTGTTTATTACATTAGATCTAAAAGACGGATTTTTCCATGTGGACGTTGCTGAGAACAGCAGAAGATACACAGCATTCGTAACGCCGGACGGACAATACGAATTTTTGAAGGTACCATTCGGACTATGCAATTCACCAGCCGCTTTCCAGAGATTCATCAACCAGATATTCCGTGGATTGGTGTTACAGAAGTATCTACTGATCTACGTGGATGACATTATCATTTTTGCTAAGACCGAAGACGAAGCACTAGAGAAGTTGAAAGTTGTGCTTAAAGTTGCAGAAGAGTATGGGTTAAAGATTAAATGGAAGAAGTGTAACTTCCTATCTCGCGCTGTAGAGTTCCTAGGTCACGTGGTAGGAAACGGAAGTATTAAGCCGTCGGAGGAGAAAATCAAGGCAGTGCAGAAATTTCCGGCACCAAACAACGTAAAGCAAGTGCAGAGCTTTTTGGGGTTAACTGGGTTCTTCAGGAAATTCATTTTAAATTATTCTAAGATAGCAAAGCCATTGTCTGATTTACTACAGAAAGAAGTGAAATTCAGATTTGGTGAAAAAGAAATAACAGCGTTTAATTTATTAAAGTCTTGTCTTTGCAGCGAACCAGTACTGAAGCTTTTCAATCCGAGTTTGCCAACGGAACTCCATACGGATGCAAGTATGGAAGGATATGGAGGGTTGCTGCTACAAAAACACGAGGACGGTAACTTTCACCCGACATTTTTTCTGAGCTTCAAAACCAGCCAATCGGAAAGGAAGTTCACCAGCTACGAACTAGAAGTCCTGGCGATCATGAAATGCCTTGCGAAGCTGAGGGTATATCTCTTAGGACTGGAATTCAATATAGTAGCTGACTGTAAGGCGTTCGAGGCAACGATGAAGAAGAGAGACTTATGCCCACGAGTAGCCAGATGGGCGATTGTGCTGCAGGAGTATTCGATGAAGGTTATACATCGAGCGGGAACGGCAATGAGGCATGTGGATGCCTTGAGTAGGTACCCGATGGTTATGAGGATTGAAGATGGGCTGATACATAGAGTCAAGGGTGCTCAGAGTAAAGATGAATATTGCCAACTAATTTTTAATGTAATTGCAGCAACGGGAACCTACAAGGACTATGAAGTTAGAGGTGGTTTGCTGTACAAGTTCGAGGAGGGTGCACATCTGCTGGTGCTTCCAAAATCGATGCAGAAGGAAATTGTCCAGAGTGTTCACGCTCAAGGACACAAGAGCTCTCGGAAGGTGGAAGCTATAGTGAAGCAAGATTATTACATACCAAAGCTGAAGAAATGCGTCAAAAATGTCATTGCGAACTGTGTGCCATGCATATTGGTAGAAAGGAAGAACGGTCAAATGGAAGGGTTTCTACACCCAATCGGAAAAAGTGACTTACCACTCCACACGTTACACGTTGATCATCTAGGGCCATTACCGTCAACTAATAAATTTTATAATTATCTCTTTGTAGTGGTCGATGCATTCACCAAATTCACCTGGATATACCCGGTTAAGACGACAAAATGTGAGGAGGCGATAAAGAAGCTGGAAATGCAAAGTACAATTTTTGGGAACCCTACACGATTGATTTCGGATAGAGGCGCAGCATTCACAGCGAATGCATTCAAAGAATATTGCGGCCGTATGAACATTCAACACGTACTAACAACCACTGGAGTACCACGGGGCAACGGCCAAGTGGAGCGAATAAATAGAATCATTATTGGAGTGCTGTCCAAGATGACATCAAAGGAACCCACAAGATGGTACCAGCACGAAGGTGAAGTCCAAAAAGCGATAAACTCAACGGTATCAAGAAGCACGAAAAGGAGTCCCTTCCAGCTCATGTGCGGAACCATCATGCGAACAGCAGAGGATATGGAGATGAAAGCATTATTAGAAGAAGCAATGCTGGACGAGTTCGAAACGACTAGAGATGACATGCGGAAGAAAGCAAGAGAAGAAATATCCAAGATCCAGATGGAGAACCAAAGGACATACAACAGGAAACGTAAGGCACCAAACGAGTATGAAGTGGGCGAGCTGGTGGCGATTAAACGGACATAATTCGGAACTGGGTTGAAATTACATGCCGAGTGTCTAGGGCCCTACGAAGTAACAAAGGCCAAGCGAAATGAGCGCTACGAAGTCAAGAAAGTGGGGCAGCACGAGGGCCCAAACATGACCAGCACAGCAGCCGATCATATGAAGCCGTGGTTGACAACGGACCACGAAGAGGAAGAAAGCGAGATAGAGGACGACGTAGAAGACATCGCCTGAGGTCAGTCGATTCTGCAGGATGGCCGAATGTAGGAACACGCATTCCTACAACATTAAAGATAAGTTAATTGTAAGTCATGAATCATTATAACGTTATTAATCCTAAACTACTTGCAGACCGCCGACGAAATATAATAGCGACATCAGCACATTCCAGTCACAGTGAAGTCATCACAGTCATAGTCATACAGAACAAACAAAGCGACAACGATACGACTGCACTCAGATCGGATTGCATCCCAATTTGAGTGCAGTCAATAACAATGCAACGATGACGAGTCGATATACAAAGTAGATTACATGTGAATTGTGACCTATTTTGTGTATCGTTTAAAAACCGCCACGAACCCACAAAATTCCAAGAAATAGCTACGAGATGGCAAGGCGAATACTGGTGTGCATTGGACTAATCGCTGGAATGTGCGGGGTGGGCTGGATAATGAGCTGGGTGTCGAAGGCGTGGGGATGGTATCGTCTCATGTCCCGCATGTACCTGTGGGACCTCATCTAATGGAAAAAACTGTGACTGGACTGGAGAGTTAAGTTGGAAACGTCGAGGTAACGACACGGTGGCGCGGCGGTCTGCAATTCAAGTTCTAGTTAAAGTAAAGCATAAAGAAAAGAAAAGCTATAATAGGAATAAAATTGTAAAGTTATGTAAAAAGTGAAGCATAAAGAAAAAGAAAATCTAAAATAGGAATAAAATTGTGCATTAATTTTAAAACTGGACAAAGTTGATTGTTTGTTTTAATTATGAATTGGATCCTATATTTATTATCTTAAGTTTTAAATATTATATAATAAAAGTACCTATATTTACCAACCAGGCTGACGGCTTAGCCATAGCTTTAAGATTCATATAAATAATTATTAACTATGTATACATTATATTCGAATAAAAATGAATTTGTAACTTACTTACTTACTTACTTAATAATAACTGTACCAGCTGCCTTTGAATAAAAACACAGTTGCTTATTTGTGATGTGTTGTTGCATTTTTACCACCTGATACTCACGGGGGTATCTGTGGGACACGAAATAATATGAGGAATAAAAAAAAAGAGAATAATAATAATAATAATAATAATAATAATAATAATAACAACAACAACAATAATAATAATAATAATAATAATAATAATAATAATAATAATAATAATAATAATAATAATAATAATAATAATAATAATAAAAAAACCCTGAAAATATGTTAATTTACAGAAAGGAAATGTTCAACATGTTTATTGGAAGATACAGCAACCTTGAAGGAAGGGTAAACGAAAACAACTTAGCCCGCAGGAAAGATGTTATCTTTCAAAATAACTATGTCGAAACTAACCGCAGACAACGAATCAAAGAAGAAGTCCGAGCTGAGATTGAGGCTACTACTGCTGTGATATCACACCAATCACCAAGTGTGCCTAATGCTCCTGAATCCTTCACTGAATTGCCAACCTCCTTGACCTTAGCACGTCAAACATCCGTTGAGACCTTAACTACCACAATACTTGAACCTCTGAATACGCAAACAACAACATTCACAGAAACACAAAGAATTCGTGACATATTCATCCTTTCCCTTGTTGAGTTTGAAGGTATTGATCCATCACTAAGACCAACGATTCCTAAAATCCACGAACCAAAGAAACTTGACACTGTTTTAGATATTATCAATTCCAATATCTTGCCACAGTATCTAGCCAATGAATCAGGATTAGACCGTATTAATGACCTTCTGTTTGTTAGTGCAATATCGGCCCTGAGAGCTCTTGGCAAGGAACCAAAAACAACTTTGGAAAACCCCAGACAAACGGTAAGAAAAGCGGATAGTTTCCTGCCAAAATGGAATAAGAGACTCAGAAATAAAATAGAAAAGCTGAGAAGGGATATTGGTAGATTAACCTCGTTTAGAGATGGCTCAAATTCAAGTCGGTTATGTAGACATATAAGACGTTTGATTCCACCACTCCGCCCTGGAAATTTATGTAGAGATGAGATTATAGAAATAATCGATAGAAAAGCTCAGAAATTATCTGCATTAGCAAAAAGACTTAAGCGTTATGAAAAATGTAGCAAACGAAAGTCTGAAAATGCTCTATTTTCTAGAAATCAAAAACAATTCTATAGGAACGCTTCATCCACTTCAACAAGGGAACCTGAAGTCGTCTACCCACCCTTCAGCATTACTGAGCAGTTCTGGAGTAACATCTGGAGCAAGCCAAAACATCACAATGAGAATGCCCTATGGATTGAGGAGGAGAATGAGCAATTCAAGGACGCGACATCTATGCCTTATCAGCCGATAAGTAGGGAAGAGGTTAACAAAGCCATTGCAGAGACAGGCAACTGGAAAGCCCCGGGTGTTGACAAGCTTCAAAACATCTGGCTCAAGAAATTGTCTGCATCTCACGAACAACTTGCGAAGTCTTTCACGGATCTACTAGAGCTCAAAACCATGCCACCAAACTTCTTTACTAGTGGAGTGACCTATTTAATTCCCAAAGGAAAGCCTTGTAATGACCCTTCAAAGTACCGTCCAATAACATGCCTATGTACAACATACAAACTCTTCACCAAGATACTAAGCAATAGAATTTACGACCACTGTATCACCAACAATGTCATACCAGATACGCAGAAAGGGTGTATAAGACAAACGATGGGCTGTAAGGATCAACTTATCGTAGACTCTGTAATAACTGGATTGGCACTAAGGAAAAATCGGAGCATTAGTATGGCGTACATCGACTACAAAAAAGCATTTGATTCGATGCCCCACAACTACCTCGTAAGGATTTTAGAAGTTTACAAGATCGACCCAACCATAGTAAACTGCCTAAAGGTCATAATGGAGGGTTGGAACACAAGGCTTAGTCAAAATGGTGTTATCAGCAAAACTGTTCCTATAAGATGCGGAATCTTCCAGGGCGATGCCCTTAGCCCCCTATGGTTTTGTATAGGTCTCAGCCCACTGAGCAGGATTTTGGCTAAAATAAAATCTGGTTTCGTTGTCAAAACGGAAACTTATGACTTTGCCTTGAACCACTTGGTATATGTTGACGATTTAAAGCTCTACGCCAAAAACAGAGAAAAGCTCCATAGAATGATTGAAGTTGTACAAAATTTCAGTACAGACATTCAAATGGAATTCGGCATAGAAAAATGCAAAATGGTTCACCTGGTGAAAGGAAAAGTGGATGCCAACGAAGAAGGTTTTCCAATAGACCAAGAACAAGTCATCGAAGATCTGCAGCATGAGGAATCTTACAAATATCTCGGATTTCTCCAACTCAAAGGAATAAATCATAGTTCTATCAAGGGTAGCTTAACCGCCCAATTTAAAACAAGAATGAACACCATTCTAAGATCAAACCTTTCCGGAGGAAACAAATGCAAAGGTATTAACACATGGGCTATTCCTTTGCTCACATATTCTTTCGGGATAATAAAATGGTCGTCAACTGATCTCGCTAACCTTGATATGCTTATCCGAACATCATTCACGAGTTATAACAGCCAACACCCGCGAAGTGCTATCGAAAGGATGTCCCTGCCTCGAAAAATAGGTGGAAGAGGGATTGTGAACTTAACAAATCTACATCACAAACAATGCCTTAACATAAGACAGTACCTGCTTAGCAACTCGTCATTACTTATCAAGACAATTTGTCTGGCTGATAACAACTATACGCCCCTTAACCTCAGCTTGTCAAATTTTCCAGTCGCTGACGGTGTCAAAACAAAGGAAGAACTTATTATGTCTTGGAAAGTAAAGCCTATACATGGAAGCCACCCCAATGAACTCAGCCAAGACTTTATCAACCTGGAAGCGTCAAACTCATGGCTTACGCAAGGACATCTTTTTTCTGAAACGGAGGGATTTGTAATAGGAATTCAAGATAGAGTTATTGCCACACGCAATTACAGAAAGTTCATCCTTAGAGAAGTGGTCGAGGATAGATGTCGGAGATGTGGGGAAAATGGAGAAACAATCGAGCACATAACATCAGGATGCAGTACCCTTGCTTCACATGACTACTTGAACAGACACAATAATGTAGCCAAACTAGTACACCAACAATTAGCGCTCAAAAGCGGTCTGATCCAAAGGCACACACCATATTATAAGTACCAGCCTCTCCCTGTTTTGGAAAACTGTAATTTTAAGCTATATTGGGACAGAACAATGACGACCGACCAGCATGTTCCAGCGAACAGGCCAGATATTGTTCTGTTTAACAAAGTAGAGAGAAGAATCGATATCTTTGACGTAGCAGTCACACTCAATCGAAATTTACAAACAACGTACTCTACAAAAATATCCAAATATGCTTCCCTAGCAGTGGAACTGAGAACAATGTACAAAATGGAGAGAGTGGATGTGACCCCAATAGTCATATCAGTAACGGGTCTTGTCCCGAAGAATTTGATAAGAAATCTTAAACAACACAATATGGAGTGGCTCTCGGCTCAGATCCAAAAATCGGTACTGCTTGACACATGCAACATTGTAAGAAAATTTCTGCAACTGTAAAAAAAAAAAAAAAAAAAAAAAAAAAAAAAAAAAATTGGGATGGATACTTCCCCCTTAAAAAAAAAAAAAAAAAAAAAAAAAAATCTCATTGGGATGGGGACTTCCTCCCCCCTCAATGTCATTACCTGCACCAATATTCCAAAAGAGCTAGAACATGGTCTATGCCCATCAGAGCCTAATCCCTTGGCATAGCCCGGGATAGGTAATTTCCATCCTATTAGAGGTTGAGAAGTACAAACAAACTCTATAATAATAATAATAATAATAATAATAATAATAATAATAATAATAATAATAATAATAATAATAATAATAATAATAATAATAATAATAATAATAATAATAATAATAATAATAATAATAATAATAATAATAATAATAATAATAATAATAATAATAATAATAATAATAATAATAATAATAATAATAATAATAATAATAATAATATAATAATAATATATAATAATAATAATAATAATAATAATAATAATAATAATAATAATAATAATAATAATAATAATATAATAATAATAATAATAATAATAATAATAATAATAATAATAATAATAATAATAATAATAATAATAATAATAATAATAATAATAATAATAATAATAATAATAATTAATAATAATAATAATAATAATAATAATAATAATA